>CM056169.1:37575808-37603248 GCA_029691765.1 Entomobrya proxima | reverse complement strand
ACAATTGGATATGTGTATTCATTAAGCCAATAAATCTATAGTCGATACAATCGAAGCTTTCTTATTATTATAGCATATGATACGATCTAAACTGTTGTTCAAGATTTCCAAACTCCTCTGCAGACACATTTGCTAGCGACCAACGCCTAAATGGGAATAATTCAATGGATTTTGCAAACGAGCCGTTTAGCAAACACTCAATCCCGGTTTTGGTGACCTTGAAAAATTGCAGTTATTCATAAAATTATATTTTTCCTCTTTAAATGTTTTATTTTTTTCGCATGCTTACCGATTTGATCGGACTACTCGACGTTAGAATAAATTGACGCAGTGACAAATGTTGAAGTACCAGGGAGAATAGCGAATCCGTTATTTTTGGCATTTTGTCTAGTTCAAGCAGGGAAAGCTTATAAAGTTCTGTAAAACAAAATAAATAACATTATAAGGTTCAAAACACAATGCATACTTAAATTTACATATAAACTAATTTACTCTTAAGTCCAAAGAAAACTGGTCTGTTACTGTCCGTTCCAACGAATGTCACATTGCCCACATTTTTGCAACTTTCCAAAGAAACTTCTTCCAAACCTTTTAAACCAGTCCATAACTCCACCAACTTCTTATTAGTTCCCGGCCAATTGATAATACTTAGCTTTTTCAGATTCGGACATGATTCCACAATCTGCTCACACATTGGAATAGCCACTTTATCAGCCTCCTCTACAAAGTTTAGCCTCAGCTCAGTTAGCCCCACACGCCGTACATTTGCAAAGAAAAATTTAAACAGTTGATCTGTTCCTTCTTTGCTATCTATTGTAATATCCAAAGTCTTCAAATTCTCCCAATCAGGTCGCTCTCGTCTCCAATCAGATCCCAAGTCACAAAGTGACGTAGCCCAGATTTCAATTTTTGTCAAGTTTGGCATCAACAACGGATACACCCAGAAGTTTAAACCTACCAAGGATTTCACTGGAATTCCCCAATCTGGAGATAATACCTCCCCAGAATAAAATCGTTCGTCTACAATAAACCAAAACGCACTAACGTTCATCAACTTGACATCATGTTCTAAGCAAACTTGGCAAAGTGGTCTAAATCCCACTGCCACCATTGTACCCAACGCTCTTTGAAATGTTTGGTCAAAATTATGATAGCAGCCAAAATCAAAATATTTCAATGTTTCTCCTGTAGTGGCCCTGTTTTTAATGTATTCTTTAAGTGTCTCAAAAACAGCCGACATGGTGACTGGGCGGCCATACATTTGATCTCTTTGAGGTTTCTCCGGAATAAATAGCCTTTTTGATGGCGGGTTTAGCTTCATGTTTCCTCCAGTAAAATCCAGCAGTGCACTCAAGTGAGGATTAAATGGGAGCTTAACGTGATCCAAGTTTGTGTTCATTTTTAAGAGTTCAACGGTGTGTGTAATAATATTCATACTGGGCCATGTTCCTTGCTCCTGGTTAATTTCCACTGATTTTAAATTTCGAAACGATTCAGGAAAGGGAAAAGTTCCATCTTTAAAGCGTTTGTCCTTCAAAGCCAATTCAAAGAAATTGTCATGTGCTTCACGCCACGCCGTTTCCCCTTCATTTCTCTTACACTCTCCCAATCCATCCAAATGATTTGCCTTAAGACTTTTTAAATTCACCAAAGCTTCTAAAAAGTCCCATTCTTTGCCAAAAATGTTCATGGATAGCTCCTCTAATCTCAGATGCTCAATAATCTTCCCATATTTTTCCAGAAACCGAGTAATACCGTCACAATCTTTTTCATAAAACTGGTATCCATTTGTTTTGTTATTCAAAAACAGTTTTGTGGTGCCAATTCCCATTTCCATAAACTTGGTGAAAGTCTTGTCTTCTTGATTAATCTCGATTTCGGGTGCAAGTTCAGGGTGAACTCTCATATAGTCCGTGGTAACGCTATGGGTGGTGGTGCAAACGCGACGAAATCGAAGTAAATCATTCCACCGGAGCCAGGGAAGAAGGTGACCGTCAATCTTTAAAATTTGAAATATGTTACAAATACACTTACCAAATATATTATACGCAGAAAATAATAAATTTTAATGTAAATGTTTATACCACTTCGTCAGAAAGTTGTAATGATATCATTTTTCTTGTCTAATGATGCTGATATCTAAATCTCAAAATAGCAATCGTAAAACAAATAAACATTTATTATTTATGTTGCGCAATGCGGCTTGGTGAAAGTGTACTAAAGCAAGTTTTGTAAGTTTTTTGCGTATTCTGGAGAAAGCAATGCATCAGCTCTGATGGCTCGCTAGGCTTTCCTGCTTTTATCGATTTTCTTGTCGGTGAAGAAGCTGCTTACAAGTCAAAGACGCTTCAACGGTTCTGGGTCAATACTTTAGCAAATTTGTCTGCACTTTTGAGGTAAAGCATAGATTTATTCAAAAGTTTGAATCAATAAAATATTATTACATTCGATAAATTCTGCATGCATTTTATAAGAATAAGTTTTTTAATTCATGATTCAATTTATTGCTTATGCACTCCCGTAGTAAACACATCCTGTGGTCTACATGTGCATAGATATGATTGTTTATAGAATTTTGTTTGGCTTTACAAAGCAATTTATTGCCACTGGTACCTAAGCAACATTAAAGCCTTATGTGTCGGCAAACGTGTAAGCATAAATCGTATGCATGTATGAATAAAACAATGCAGATGCATGCATTTAAAAAAAATAAATACTACAATGGGTTTCTATTTCATGAATTTTTTACGACTTGTTTTCTACTCTGTTTCATGTCATTTTTGTAGAGGTACGTTTATCAGCATTGGCAGTTTATAGCACAACAGACCCATACTGTGGAATGGCGTCGTGTATACCTATAAATTTGTTATGGTGAAATTAATACTCAAGAACTTTGCTGTTGTGCATATGAGAAGACAATCCAACTCAAAATTTAATGGAACACTCTATTCACTTTTCTCAACGGGGTCTTTTTGTGCTACGTTGGCTAGACCACTTTGTTACTCTGGTTGCTTCGTAACATGTGCAATACACTATACACTATACACATTTATGCGGAGTTTTTCTGGTTTGAGTTTGGGTATGCATTTATACCGAACATTTAGTAGCACATGGAAGATGGTAAGCAGCTGGTATTCTCATTTTCCTGTTTGTTTTTATTTCTGCGTTTCAAAATTATTGCCAGTAAAAATTCAAAACAGTTATTTAACGGTTTTTCTGGAAATTCTGGAAGTTGACAGCTACAGTGCATTAACTTATTGGCAAATGGTGAAACAAAAAACTGTGTGCGACCTATATTTCATTTCAGTTTTTTTCTGGTAGATAAGTTATTTTACATACTATATGACAAAACCAAAACAATAAGCTTCACACATGTGCGCGTATAATAAATAACAGTGTATATTTTATTATTTTACAGCTTGATAAAGTTTTGGTAAGAAAGAAGCAGATTTTTATCACAAAACGTCTTCCCATCTACACCATGGAGCGTAAGAAACGGAAAGAGACTCATCAGCAGACCCATAATTCCAGTAAACATACATGCAACAACGTGTTGAACAATAGCAAAGATTCCAGAATTTTGCTGAGCATCTTTCCTGAAGAGGTAAGTTAAATACTATTAAGATTTATCTTTTAAGTATTATCCCATAATTCATATTTTGACACATGACATGACATTTTTATTTACAGATATGGCAAATAATACTTACAAAGTATTGCAAGAATTCCGAAAAAGAAAGTATTGGGAATACATCGCTATTCTTTCGGGATCTCCTTTTGCAGAAGCGAGTAACCTTTCTTTTCCCCAGTGTATGGAAAGTATTGGGAGCTCAATACCTTAAAAAGTACTCAACCGAAAAGGCATATAATGAAGCAACTTTAAACAAGAAACATATGAAACTCTGTGACATCAACACTTGTCGATGTTATGGAGTCCGAAAATGGTATTCGGCAATATTGAAGCTGCGAATGATTTGTAAAACGTGGTGCATTGCCGTTAATAACTTTTTAAATGCATTTGACCAAAACTCAAAGCAACTAATTCCCAATAAGGTGTACTTTTCTGAAGATTTTGCTCAATACTATAGTTCTTCAAACTATACATTTGACGAAACAATTACACTTTTGAGCAAAACCATGATTCTTCCTTTTGGAATTAATCACCCGGACGGATACACTATACAGTTGCTTGAGAAATTTGGTAAACATTTTACCAAATGTTGTTTTGTTTTGTGTGACGTATTTGATTCAAGAGTAGAATTTTACGGTTCGTTTCGAAAAGTGTTAGAACAGCTTCCAAATTTGGCACATTTAGAATTAGACTACAGCAGGCTATTATATGCTATGGGCGCTGGTGAATACTATGGTCCTGAAACTTCAGATACACTTGCTCAACTGAAAAGAGAGATAGCCTTGAACCTTAAACCCATTAAGGTGTCTTGAAAATCATCAAACGCTCTCTACAAAAAGGCTGTTGTCCCCTTTATTTCATGAATTTGTTCGGGTGCCTCCAAACATTACCAACTTAAGAATTGAAAAATTGAGCACAGACAAAGCCGATAGTGAGATAGCATTCGATAAACTCAATTTACGAAACGTGGACACATTTTACATTAATATTGATTCCAGTGTGCGTATTCAAAGCCTTGAAGAAACTACATTTATTTGGCCTTTAAAAAACCTTGAAGTAGGCTTTGATGAAAACGTTTTAATTGGTTGGCCAAGAGTATTTAGCCTTTTAGAGAACAAATGGGGCAATTTACAGACTTTGACAAGCTTAAAAATTACAATGCCTTCTACCAACAAAGCTGTTGGTAGAAAGCAAATCGTTCAATGGAGCAAGGAGTGTGAACTTAAGCTTAGTAATTTGCAAAATTTAGAGATTGTCATGAGGAATTTTCACACATTAGACTTCATCTTACCCACAAGTGACCAATTAGAGTCACTAAAGATTAAAATGAATTTGAATGTTAATCATGAAAAACGAAACCAATTTCAAATTTTTAATGATGTTAAGAAAACACAAACTATTCAATTTCTTGGATATGCAACACGATACAAGATGATTCAGTCAAATATATGGAAATTGTTTCCACAGTTGACGAAATTTTATTACTCAGAGGTATATGATTACGTTGAGCAGCGGTCATGGTTTCTTACACGAGATCAATCCACAAAGTGGGTTGAAAAATGAATTTGTATTTGATTTGCATTAACATGCTCAATTAAATAATTCAGAAAACTTTATTAACTCTAGATGGGCTAGAAAAAAGTTTGGGTGAAGTAAAAGTAAATACATTTACAGATTTATGTACATTTAGAATATTTTCATAATTGTATTACGTGTTATGTATATAGTTTTTATTATTCTCCGTAATTACTGTAATTCCCTGTCAACTTTGTTTGTTTCGAAGATACAGAATATATGCATGTATTATATAATAGTTAAAGCCTGTCATTAGCAATGGCAGTACATTGCCAATAATATTAACGGATTTACTAGACCAAAATATTGTTATACTATAGTGTTGACTTGTACGATAACGTTATGATACCATACATCCCTTTTTAACGTGATAGTGAAAACAAATTTAATTCAAGTACACACAGTTTTGTTTTGTAAATGTAGTTTGTATTTAGAACTTTGTATTGCTTTATAAAATGAGTTTCGAATTTTAAAATCAAGTAAACTTAATCGAATTCATTATGGAAGTGTGTGCGTTTTTTTAGAATAAAAACTTTTAAATCATGTTACACCCTAAAATAGATAATCATAAGTAATATGACAAAAAAGTTATAACATAACAGATTTTGTACCACTTATTTTCTCCATTTCATTGCTCATCATTTTCATCATGTGTCTTACATCAATTATGCATACGTATACTTGATAAAATAATTTATGAACGTGGTAATTTATAAAAGGATATACACATAACTAATTTTGTGTTAATGCAAATTTATCGTGATTGATCTTGATTTCCGTCTGTTTACTCACTAACCTACAATTTCATGGAAAACTTGTGTGCTGCATTGGTAAAACCACTTGTTACACAGGCTGCTTCATAGCATGCGCACATAAACGATACACATGAAAAGTTTTCTGGTTTCAGTTAAGGTATGCATAAAATTCAGTAGCACATGGAAGATAGTAAGCAGCTGTCATTTATTTGTTTTTACTTCTGGCTCTGAAGAATAATATCGTTATGCACACAGAACAGTTACAGCAAAACATTTAGACGACTAGTAAAATATTTAAAAATTGATTTGAAGAAATTCTATTAAATTCTATTATATTAAGCTTCAATTTGATGTGTTGCGAAATGCAACACCTTTCGTGAATTAGTTGTCATCCCATTTAATTTCCAAGCAGATCACGAGAATAGCCAACTTCACAAAAACAAAGTAATAATCCGCATATAAATACGTGCAATATAATATATTTATAAATATTTTTCAATTTAATTTGTTTCAGTTTTCTTACTTTAGTATAAATTGGCAGATTCCATCACAAATTGACTCTTCACCTTCATCATGGACCATAAAAAACTGAAAGAGAATCAGACGCACATACAAGATTTCAGCCAGAATACAGGCAACAAGGTGTTGAATATCAACGACAGCAGCAAAGATTCAAGAATTTTGCTGAACATATTTCCTGAAGAAGTAAGTTTAATATAATTCATTTTCAAAGTCAAATCCCATAATGCATAAAGCATTTTACATTTTTACAAATTATATTTTCCATTCACAGATATGGCAAATAATACTTTCCAAATACTGCCAGATTCCCGAACTGGAGAGTATTGGAAATACTTCGTTATTCTTTCGGGATCTGTTGTTTCAAAATCGAGTAATCTTTCTTTTCCCCAGCGTTTGGAAGGTATTGGGAGCTCAATACCTTAAAAAGTACACAACCGATGAAGCATATAATGAAGCAACTTTAAACAAGAAGCACATGAGATTATGCGACATCAATTCTTGTCGATGTCCTGGAGTCCCAAAATGGTATTCGGGAATATTGAAACTGCGATTGATTTGTAAAACTTGGTGCTTTTCCGTGAATAACTTTTTAAATGTGTTAGACGAAACAACAGAAACAAGTCATATAATATCCACTAGAGTATATTTGGTTATAGAGTTTGCTGAATATTTTATGTCTCCAAACTACACATTTGACGAGACAATTACGCTTTTTAGTAAAATTCTGTATCTTCAGTTTGGAATCAATCACCCTAACGGGTACACTAAGCAGTGTCTTGAGAAATTTGGTAAATATTTTACCAAATGCTTTTTTGCTATGTTTGACGTCTTTGATTCAAGAGTAGAATTTTATGGCGCGTTTCGAGAAATATTGACATTGCTTCCAAACTTGACCCACTTAGAAATAGATTACGTTCGGTTATTGTATACTCCGGGCAATGTCCGTGAATACGTACCTGAAACCTCAGATACACTTGCTCAACTAAATAGAGAGATAAGCTTGAACCCATTAAGGTGTCTTGAAAATCTTCAAACATTCTCCACAAAAAGGCTGCTGTCACCTTTCTTTCATGAATATGTACGGGTGGCTCCTAACATTTCCAACCTAAGAATTCAAGTCATGAGCACAGAGAAAGCAGATAGTGAGATAGCATTCGAAAAACTCAATTTACAAAAAGTGGATACATTTTATATCAATATTGACTCTAGTGCGCGCATTCAAAACCTTGAAGAAACTACATTTATTTGGCCTTTAAAAAACCTTGAAGTAGGCTTTGATGAAAACGTTTTAATTGGTTGGCCAAGAGTATTTAGCCTTTTAGAGAACAAATGGGGCAATTTACAGACTTTGACAAGCTTAAAAATTACAATGCCTTCTACCAACAAAATTGATGATCACAAGCACATTGTTCAGTGGAGCAAACAATGTGAGCTTAACCTGAAGAATTTACAAAATTTAGATATTATCATGAGGAATTTTCACACATTAGACTTCATCTTACCCACAAGTGACAAATTAGAGACACTAAAGGTTAAGATGAACTGTAATGTTAATGAAGAAAAACGAAACCAATCTCAAATTTTTAATGAAGTTAGGAAAACACAAGCAATACAATTTCATGGATATGCTACACGATACAAGATGATTCAGTCAAATATATGGAAATTATTTCCACAGTTGAAGAAAGTTTGCTACTCAGAGGTTTACGATTACTTTGAGCAACGCTCATGGTTTGTCACACGAGAGCAATACAAAACGTGGGTTGAAAAATGAATTTGTATTTGAATTGCATTAACATGTTCAATTAATTGTATCAGAAAATTTTATTAACTCTAGATGAACTAGAAAAAAGTTTGAGTAAAGTGTAAGTAAATGTATTCACAGATTAATGTACATTTAGAATATTTTCATAATTTTAATACGTATTAGGTATATATTTTTATATTCTCTGTAATTCCCTGTCAACTTGTATATTAGTTAAAGCCAGTCATTGGCAGTGGCAGTACATTGCCATTATAATTAACGGATTTACTAGACCAAAATATTGTTATATTATAATGTTAACTTGTTCAATAACGTTAATGACACCATACCTGCCGTCTTTTGATGTGATAGTGAAGACAAACTTAAATCAAATACACGCAGTATTGCTTTGTAAATATTTGTCGTAGAACTTTATACTCCTTTATAAAATGAGTTTCGAATTCTAAAGTCAAGTAAACTTAATCGAATTGATTATGGAAGTGTGTGCGTTTTTTAGAATAAAAACTTTTAAATCATATTTCATCCTAAAATAAACAATCATAAGTAACTTGACAAAGTTATAACATCACACATTCTATACCACTTACTTTCTCCAGCGACGCATTTCATTGCTTATCATTTTCATCAATAATGCATACGTATTACGTAACGTATACTTGGTAATATAATTTATAAACGTAGAATTTTACAAAAACATATACACATAGGTAACTAATTTTGTGCTAACGCAAATCTGTCGTGAATGCAATGATCTGCATCTGCATGATGCAATGACATCTTGATTTCCGTCTGTTTACTCACTCAATTTCATGGAAAACTTCCCGCACTTGTCAAGTCTTGGTGTGCAGCATCGGTAAAACCACTTGTTACAGAGGCTGCTTCATAGCATGCGCACATACACGATACACATGAAAAGTTTTTCTGGTTTGAGTTTAGGTATGCATAAAGTTCTGTAACACTTGGAAGATAGAAAGCAGCTGCTTTTATAATTTGTCCGTTATTACTTCTGGCTCTGTAGGATCTACAGTGTACATTATCATTATAAACAGATCAGTTCTAGCAAAGCATGTAGACGACGAGTAAAATATTTAAAAATAATTATGAAGAAATTTATTAAATTCTATTATATATACAAAGCTTCAATTTGATGTGTTGTGAAACGCAACACCTTTCGTGAATTAGTTTTCATCTCATTTAATTTATAAGCAGATCAGGAGAATAGCCAACTTCACAAAAACGAAATAATTATCCACACATAAGTACGTGCAATATATTAACGTATTTTCTTTAATTTTGTTTGTTTCAGTTTTCTTAATTTATTTATAAATTGGCAGATTCCATCACAAATTGACTCTTCACCTTCACCATGGACCATAAAAAACTGAAAGAGAATCAGACGCGCAGACAAGATTTCAGCCAGAATACAGGCAACAAGGTGTTGAATATCAACAACAGCAGCAAAGATTCAAGAATTTTGCTGAACATATTTCCTAAAGAGGTAAGTTTAATATAATTCATTTTCAAAGTATTATCCCAAAATGCATAAGCATTTTACATATTTACAAATTATATTTACTATTTTCAGATATGGCAAATGATACTTTCCAAATACTGCAGTAATTCAGAGCTAAAGATTATTGGGAATGCCTCGTTATTCTTCCGGGACCTTCTTTGTGAAAAGCGAGTAACATTTCTCTTCCCCAGTGTTTGGAAAGTATTGGGAGCTCAATACCTTAAAAAGTACACAACCGATGAAGCATATAATGAAGCAACTTTAAACAAGAAACATATGAAAATCTGCGACATCAATTCTTGTCAATGTCCTGGAGTCCCAAAATGGTATTCGGGAATATTCAAACTGCGAATGATTTGTAAAACGTGGTGCATTGCCGTGAATAACTTTTTAAATGCGTTAGACGAAGAGGAAACAACAGCAGCAAGCCACTATAATAATCCAACATATAACAAATTCCACAAGCCACTATATAATATAATATCCACTAGTGTAAAGTTGAATACAAGAAAGTTTGCTGAATATTTCATGTCTTCAAACTATACATTTGACGCGACAATTACCCTTTTTAGTAAAACTCTACATCTTGTGCTTCGTTTCAATTGCCCTGACGGGATCACTAAACAGTATCTTAAAACATTTGGTAAATATTTTACCAAATGCTTTTTTACTATATTTGACGAATTTGGTACAAGAGTAGGACTTTATGGTGCGTTTCGAGAAATAGTGGAATTGCTTCCAAACTTGACCCACTTAGAAATAGAATACGTTGAGTCAATGTTTGTTCCTGACACTGCCCCTCGATATGTACCTGAAACCTCAGATACAATCGCTCTACTAAATAGAGAGATGGCCTTGAACCCATTAAGGAATCTTGAAAATCTTCAAACATTCTCTACAACAAGGCTTCTCTCACCTTTCGTTCATGGACTTGTTCGGATGGCTCCCAATATTTCTAACCTAAGGATTCAAGCAATGAGCATAGAGGAAGCAGATAGTGAGATACCATTCAACCAACTTAAGTTACAAAAACTGGATACCTTTTACATTAATATTGATTCCAGTGCGCGCATTCAAAATCTTGAAGAAACTACATTTACTTGGCCTTTAACGAAACTTGAAGTAGGCTTTGATGATTGTATAGGCATGGGCGTTTTTATTAGTTGGCCAAGAGTATTTAACCTTCTAGAGAACAAATGGGGAAATTTGCAGACTTTGACTAGTTTCAAAATTACAATGCCTTGTACCGACAAACCTGCTCGTCAGAAGCAAATTGTTCAGTGGAGCAAGCAGTGTAAGCTGAACTTGAAAAATTTGCAAAATTTAGAGATTGTCATGAGAAACTTGCACACATTAGACTTCATCTTACCCACAAGTGAGAAATTAGAGTCACTAAAGGTTAAGATGAATTTGAATGAGGAAATACGAGACCAGTTGCAAATTTTTAATGAAGTTCAGAAAACACAAGCAATACAATTTCATGGATATGCTACACGATACAAGATGATTCACTCAAATATATGGAAATTGTTTCCACAATTGAAGAGAATTTGCTACACAGCAGGTTACTTTGAACAAAAGTCATGGTTTGTTACACGAGAGCAATATACAAGGTGATCTGAAAAGTGAATTTGTATTTGAATCGCATTAACATGTTCAATTAAATGTATCATAGAACTTTTTAAACTCTAGATGAACTAGAAAAGACTTTGAATACAATGTTTGTAAATACGTTTACAGATTTATGTACATTTAAAATATTTTCAAAATTGCACATTTTGTTAGATATATATAAGTAGTATTTTATGGTGTTACTATGTAATTACCTGTTAACTTTGTTTGTTCCGAAAATGCACAAAATATTTACTTTTTACATATTAGGTAATACCAATCATTGGCATTATATTAGCAAAAGCGCAACAAATATACTATACTAAATAATTGTTTTATAATAGAACTACTTTTTAATATAACTTTTATATTATCATAACTCCCGTTACTTGACATGATAACGACGGTATGTTTAAATCAATTATATACAGGTCTGTTGTGTAAATATTTTTTTTAAAATTTATTTGTGCATTGTAAGCAATTTAGATGACTATACTTTCCTTTGTTTAAAAATAAAAATTTCTGTTTTTGATAAATTTGAAATTGATTTTATGTGTTACGAAAATGTAATGTGTTTTAGTGAAGGCGTCAATAAAATGGATAACAAATACATTCTTGAAATTACTTGACAAAGTGCAAATGTTTTACATTAAAAACTTTATTGAGCTTCGCTGGTAAAATGGTAGTCGGCAAACTTATAAAGGAAACATGATACATTTCAACATTTTCACGTACTACCTATTGATTATCATGTTTCATTTGAAACCAAACCAGTCACGCCTAGTTTTGCAATAGGAGTTGGATCATAGGTCGTTTGCTTTTCATAAAGCACAAAACAAACAAATGATAAAAGAATCATTTCCGAAGTTCTTGTACAATATAATACCATGACATTACTAATACTAGCTTTGATGAATGATGTAAACGTTAAATTAAAGTTCAGTACAAAGTTACAATGGATACATCGGATGACGCATATTTAGTCCAAACACAGTGAAATGAAAACCAGAATTAGAAAACATTTTTATTTGTCATGGCGTGATGTTTATTTATCTCTTTATTACCTGTCGTGAGTGATCCAGTTCCGCTGGTCATATTGCTGCTTTTGTTCGCAAAATTCAAAGGAAATGCATTTATTGTGTAAAAAAATTAATCATAAAAAGCGTTAGTCACTCTCTGGTCAAATCACCTACGTGAGCTTAGTCAGTACTCGGTACTCATATAGTCATAATGAAAAATACAGATAATACGCCTACTTTTACAACAACACTTTCAATCAACTTTATCTTATCTATTTTGCCGTACAAATAATATTGTTTCGTTCATCATCATCCAAATCTGTTGTGACATTTAATGGTTATCTCAGTTCCAATGTCAACCAAGAGTGAAAGTATATAAGCAAACTGTTGCTAGGGCAGATTACATTACCTGTGGCAACTTAGCAGTTAAAATACCACACTGACATTTTTTAAATCTGGAGAAATCCTTTTAAAATCGATATTAAAATGGAACCACGTCGCATTACCTGGGTTTCCAAATCTCACGGAGCTCATGAAAAATTTGCAGTTCACGCTGGAATGGATTCGGGGCGTAAACTGTATGTTGCCCGGGCTCACCATATGGGTGGTGTGATTCCAGGAAAACTTCATATTGGTCATTCTTCCGTTTACGTTCCCTATGGTGGACAGGAAGTTTCAAAACCCCAATACGAGGTACGCTGAATTCGGCGTAAGAACTTACTACATAGTTTATTTATTTGACTGATTTAGATTTGAAAATATTTGGTTCTTTTGTATGTAGGTTCTAACTGCTCCTCCCGGTTCTTTGAGTTGGGTGGACGCTGAGGGTAGTAACATTCCACATAACGCAATTCAAGGAGGTCACGATCCTAATGGAGAACCCTATTTCATTGGCCGAGTGATTCATCAAGGGACAGTGACTGTGGGAAAGGTTCAAAGAAGTCATGGAACTTGCTACATTCCCCACGGTACAAAATAATTACAAACTACGTTTTGTAAGAATACAATTTGCATTGGATTTTAATTGGTACGATTTTAAAAAACAGCTGGAAAGGAACACGGCTATCGCAACTACGAAGTTTTGGTTCGTAACGCTTATGGAAGATATTTGAACCTGTAAATCAATCTAGATTTCGAAAACCAACGGTTGCAACAAACCGTCCGTTTACAGTCAGAAGAATCATAATAACCAAAAATATGTCTGCCAGTCATTTGATCATTGCTAATAAACGAAAAATTAATTTCCAAGTATAAACCGTTCGTCACAATTTTCTAGAATTTTACATATGGAGTAATGTGCATTACATATTATTATGCCTTTCATCTTTCAATATTAAAGCACAAAACTCATTGCATATTACCTGTGCACCCTTGCCACAGTGTTTTTACATACTGCTTATCGCACCATGTCAAGATAAGACTTTATATCTCGCCAAATATTTAAATAACCTTGCTACGATCCTTGGAAATTAATTTTAGCGCAATATTGTACAAATATACACCGGTACCATATTGTTGATTGTAAAATCGCAATAATGTTTCCATTTCTCCATTTATGCAATCGCAAATCATGCACTTAAAAAGCTTTTCTATACTGCAGCTTTGGCAACAGACCAGCATCAAAACAAAGAATGGTAGATCCTTTTGCTCCAACTGCACAGCTGTAGCGGCGTAAAAACTTGCTATCCTGGTTTGCTTGCACTTTTGCTTTCATCTCAGGCCAAAATATTTTGTTGTAGCACACGCTCCTATCACCGGCATTTTACCGAGTTGTCAGATTGCTTTTTATAAGAACAATTAACTTAAGTTAATTATGAACATTGTGTTTATTAACTATTTTTATTTTTTCTAATTTGAGAAGATGGCTATCTTAACGGATTTTGAAAAGGGCGAAAGCTCTAGGGAAATTAGCACTGATCAGCTCTGTATATCTTGCTTAAAACAAATAAAGTCAAAATGCAAGAGAAACTCAAAAGTTTTGACAGACTTTCTTAAATTGTGGAATATATTTGTTCAGTCAGCTAATTCAACAGAGAAAAACAACTGCTTGCTTGACAATAAGATAAATACTTGTTGTGATGGCTGCTTAGGAATTACTGCCAACTATTGTGAGTTGTATCATCAACTTAAAATCCTCGAAATGAGTTTGGAGTGGAAGTTGGAAAGTTTAGTGAGCATTGCATAGTTATCAAATAAAGTTCCGTCAAGAATTGCCGAAATGAGATCATTATTTCAACGAAACTGTACGAGCACTTTTGAAGAGGACAATGAGAACAGTTCAGATGCACAAATTAATTTTTTGAAAGTTTTTAGACATGGTTTCACATATGAAAGTAAGCTTGTCAAGAATTTTCGGTTATTCTCTCTCTATAACCCCATGTTATTAACAAGATTTGTATAAAAAAATTATTGTCTTTCAGGCAAAAGAAAACTGGACAAAAGCACACCTCGAATTTTGAGGACGCCCATTCACCAAAACTTGTCTCATATTATTAAACTGAACAATAGCCTGAATAGCAGTGTTGATCAAGAACCGTTGCCAAATTCCACAGTAAAAGAGCATTTTTTAGAATGGTTGATGTCTCTCACTGCGGTAATTACGCTACTCATTCAAAATTACAACGAGGACTTACCTAATTTGCAACATTGAATGCAAATTGATGATCTGCTTGAAGAACTGAGACCAGAATAAAATGTTCTAGAGGTTTCAGCTAACCAGCCAAGTGGTGTTAATGATTTTTGAAGCTGATATAGATGATATTTTTAATGCAGGAATGGAAATTGATAATTACAGGTATGTAAAATGGAAAGAAAACTAGAAGCACTTGCGTAAATTACTAAAAAGCATGTTTCTAAAGTAATCCACATTTTGATTTAGCACGACGCACACTGACGACCAAACTGACGAAGCGGAAGTAAAAACTGTTCAAGCAGAATGCCAGGGCCAGAGGGTTGACGCACCTTTCGAGACAATAAAAGAAGAACTTGTGGACTTTCTGAACGCTTCTCTCAGCGATTCCAGTCATGAAGATGAAACTGAGATACTTTATCTGAAGAGAAGTATTTACATAAAACCCTCTATTAAAAATTAACGTATTTATTGTACTTGAAGTTAAATCCTAACTTATATTTTATGTTGTTAGTGAGTCTAACGTGGAAATAGAAAATCTAAAATGTGCAAAATCTGGATGAAATCGCAGGTCTAGTAACACACTCCAGTGAAGAAAACCAAGAAGTGGAATCTTCAGCATTTCCGTGTCAACCTTACGGAAAAATCTATTGTAATATGCAATTGTGCAGGGTCTTCAAAGACACAATAAATATAATCACAGCAACAAACTAAACCCGGAAGGTCAGTTTCCTTGAAAAATTTGGAGTAGGAGCTATGTCAGCAACAAAAATTTAAAAATTTACAAACGTTCCTTTGTTCACATTGCAATTCCCAAATAAATCAAAATCGCAAGCATGCAAACTTTTACACGTAATACAGGAGACTTGTGAAATTTTAACAACAAAACACACACACAAGACAAAAATATCACCATTGCAAAATCTTCGGGATATAGTTTAAGAAAAAGGAAGCTACACAAATACTATGAAGAGCTAGCAGAACATGGCACTAAGAATAATGATGACTACTACAACTTGAAGAATGATGAAAATGAAATTGAAGAAACTGACGATTCTAATAATGACGAAAATCTTTCAGATTTTGATAGCGAGCCAGAAGTTAAGAAACCTCGTAAAAATATATCTAATCGAAAAACATTCAAATGTATGGGAACCCACTACTTTTACCTTCTTCAGTGAGAAACTTTTCAATGAGCATAAGAAATTACATGAATCGGCAACTACAACTGTCATTTCGTAAAAAAAAAATGAAGTCAGTGCAATTTGACCATATAAACAAATAGACGAAGTTAGGACAAGCATAAAGAATATCAACAAAACAAGTTCCGAACAAAATAAGAACAATTTCAGGAATCCAAGATGAAAGTGTTTCCCTGTAAATATTGAGGAATGTTTAACAACCATCAAAAATCAAAATTAAAAGATCACATGAAAAAATCCCACAGAAACTGATTCCACCACTTTCAAAGCGGACTCAATACTGGACAAACATGAAAAACATAAACCACTTTACCTGTTCGGTTGCCAATGTCATAAATTCTTCACAACTCCAGACCAGCTCAAGTTCCATCACAAACTCAGCATGCACCCTTTTAAATGCGATTTTGTGACCCTTCGTAATGAACTACGCTTCAGATCTAGCAATTCAAAACTAAGCATACATAAATCAGATAAGATATGACGATCCAAAATACACTTTAAATGGCTAAAGCTATCTTTCAGTGGGGTACTAACAATCAATCATATATTCACCATTTCTCAAAACACACTGCAACTAAGAAAATAGTACTAATGCTTGTCACAATTTGTCAGGCCGAATTAGTGAAAAAGCAAATTTTGCAAGCCCACGTAAAAGAATATCATCAAGCATAAACAGCAAGAATAACTCGACAACAAAAAAACATTCAATGTACTTTATCCACTGCCAGTTTACCACAGCTACCGCCGCCTCGTACACATTTTAGCAAATTCATCTGCAACTGAACCTTCCATTTTGCCAAAACAGTGTTAAGCACGTATAAAATCTTAGAACCATATTCAAAACAAATAACCTGGAAATAACAGGTACTTTGTTTGCCATACATGGTATTTAGGCAACTGCACATACAGATGCTTAACAAAAGCGCAGTTAGAAAAACATAAGGAATTATATTGCAAGCAAGTTCGAAATACTTCAGAGAAAGTTATAAAAAATGTAAAATGTCCACAGTGCAATAAAATATGTCAAGATAAAAACAACCTAAAAGCCCACATTAAAGCTGCTCACCAGGATCATTTATTCATACCTGTGCGGAATGTGGGAAATCCTTTAAAACAACAACTGGACTAAGTATGCACATGGAATTTCACAAACCTCCAGATCAGTGGAAATTTCAATGTTCGGAATGTGGGAGAAAATTTGCAATGAAACTGAAATTGGATGAGCACGCCAGAACACAGACTAATGACTAACTATGTTTGTCAATTCTGTGGTGCCAAATATGGACATAGGCACTATTGGCGGAATCATATGTAAAGTAAGCATCCGGAAGAGGAAGAAGAAACCTGGCAAAAGGTGGGAGTTAAGGGTAGCTACTTGTCAAGAAAGGGAACTAAAAAGGGAGTATGTATTACAGCAGGAGTACATCAGCAATAAACAACAATCATTATCAATTTTGTGTTAAACATGTTCATTAAAATGTATGTAAAATGTAAAAGTAGAAAGAAATAATTTATTGTAGTTTATTATTCAATCTGGTCCAAGTTTTTGAATAAAGCCCATACATATTTTATATATGTACCTGAAAAGTGCATACAATATAGCTAAAACATTGATCTAGTGCTGCCAAAGTGCCAAAGCGTCTCTGGCTTGTAAGCAGCCTTATTCACCCACAGGAAAATCGATAACGACCAAGAAGCACAATGCAAGGCCAAAGCTATTACAGCAGCTGTACTACTTTCTCCACACTACGCAAAAACTTACAATACGCAAAAAAATCTCATTCACTTTCACTCAGGCTGACTCAGGTACGCTGTGCACTGTTCACAATACTTTTGCGAAAATTTGTATTTCTAAATTTTTACAGATTTGGCAATTATACAAGAGCAAAATGATATCATTAAACCTACCGGACGAAGTGGTATAATAAATTATTTGCATAAAATCCAGTACAACTTTTTAGATGTCTTTTAACTTGGTACCTATGTCTTATATACCTATTTCTTAATTTTAACTAATTTTAAGATTGACGGTGACCTGCTTCCCTGGCTTCAGTGGAATGATTTGCTAAGATTTCGCCGCGTGTGCACCACCACTCAGGGTATTACCACGGACTATATGAGACTCCATCCTGAGCTTACCCCCGAAATGGAGATTAATGACGACGACAAAACATTCACCAATTTTATGGAACTGGGCATTTACACAAAAAAGCTTTATATAAATAACAAAGCGAATGGATACAAGTTTTATCAAAAGGATGCTGAGGGCATTTCTCAGTTTCTAGAAAAATATGGGAAAATGATTGAGCATTTGCGATTGGAGGAACTATCCATAAGCATTTTTGGCAAAGAATGGGATTTCTTAGAAGCTTTGGTCAATTTAAAGAGCCTTAAGGCTAAGCGTTTGGATGGATTGGGAGAAAATAGAAGAATTGAAGGGGAAACGGCTTGGCGTGAAGCACAGCGCAAACTCTTCAAAATGGCTTTGAAGGACAAGCGGTTTAAAAATGGAACGTTTCCCTTTCCCGAGTCATTTCGGAACTTGAAGTCAATTAAAATTGACCAGGAGATGGGAACATGGCCCATTGTAAATATTGTTGGACACACGGTTGATCTACTGCAAATGAACCCAGACTTTGAGTACTTCAAGGTGCCCTTTGATCCTAACACGAAAAGTATGTTGGATTTAACTGGAGGAATAATGAGGCTAGAGACACCTAAAGAACGACAATTTGTTCATGAGAAACCTGGACGAGATCAAATGTATGGTCGCCCAGTTACCATGATGGCTGTTTTACGAACAGTTCAAAAGTACATTAAAGACCGGGGCAAATTGAGATGCTTTGACTTTGGTTGTTATCACGATTTCGACCAAAAAAGTCAAAAAGCTTTAGGCACTTTGATGTCAACGGGATTTCGTCAATTTTGTCAAGTTTGTCTGGAAAATGATGTAAAGCTGAAGAACGTTAGTGCGCTCTGGTATATTCTAGACGATCATCTTCATCCTGGGGAGGTAGTTTCTCCGGATTTGGGAATTCCAGTGGAAACCATGGTTGCTTTTGATCCCTGTGTGTTTCCTCTTTTGATGCCAAATTTGACAAAAATTGAAATCTGGGCTACGTCACTTTGTAACGTGGGCAATAATTGGAGACGACAGCGACCTGATTGGGAGAATCTGAGAAGTTTGGATATTACTGTGGACAGTAAAGTGGGAACGGATCAACTGTTTAAATTTTTCTTTGAAGGTGTACATCGTTTGGGGTTATCTGAGCTGAGGCTAAACTTTATAGAGGAGGCTGATAAAGTGGCTATTCCAAAGTGTGAGCAGATTGTGGAGTCTTGTCCGAATTTGAAGAAAATTAGTATTATCAATTGGCCAGGAACTAATAAGAAGTTGGTGGAGTTATGGAGAGGCTTGGAAGCTTTGGAAGATGTTTCTCTTGAAAGATGCAAAAATGTGGGCAATGTGACATTCGTGGGACTGGATACTAAGAAACCGGTTTTCTTTGGACTTAAAAGTAGGTTGATTTGCAAGTTTAGATAATATGTAATGAGCTTTGAAGTTTATAACTGTTTGTTTTGTTTCCACAGATCTTTATAAAATTTCTTTACTTGGACTGGATAAAATGCCAAAAATCACGGATTTATTATTCTCACTTGTAATTCAGCATTTGCCACTGACTCAGTTTATTCTAACTTCGGATATTCCAGTTGAGTCGGTAAGAAAAACTGAATAATCTTTAGTCTAAATATTGAATTTATATAATTTATGTATATTTAAAACAGTTTTTATATTTTTCAAGGTCACACAAGCCGGGATTGAGTGTTTGTTAAAGGACTCATTTGCAAAATCCATAGAAAAGTTTCCATTTAGCAACTGGTCTCTAGCAAGCATTTCTGAAGAAGAATTCAAAAAGTTAGAACAAAAGTTTAGGTCTTATGATATGGTCTAAATTCTAAAAAAAATATTATTTTGGGCCGAATTAAATTTGTGACGATAACGAATTATCGCTATTTGTCTTTTATGCTTAACGTGTACCTACATATCTATGTGTATCAACTTTTATTCAAGCCGCTTTTATAAACAATAGGAGTAAATTATGAAAAAGATAATTTACTTGAAAAGTAGAGTAAACGCTCAATTTTAATTTTTTGCTACATTCAGATTATTATACTTGTGATGAATATTTATTGTAGCAATTAGCAGCATAGTGCAACAGTTATATTATTTAAAGAAATTTTACAATAGATTATTAGATGTAATAAAATTCCAAAGTGAATTATAATAAAGTGTCAATTATATCCAACAATGTTAGGTTAAGTATAAAATTGTTTGGTTTGCATTAGTAAAATTGTGAAAATGTAGAAGTAAATAATTTGCACAATTTACACCTCATTACCGAATTACGCATTTTTCAGTTTCTCATGTCATAAGCATTTCTGGTGAACGTTTTATAACGCCTTATTTTTCCATTTTCTATTAAGCCATTCTGGTACCTCACATTTATTTTTTTAAGACACGGCATTAGCTCCCACACATTTGACTGAGAAACCATATTCTTCTGAAACATGTGTTTCGTAACCTGGACAATCTCTTCTTCAAACGGAACTGCCGCAGTTCTCGGCTGACTAGCGGGCACAAATATTTTCAAAATCTCAACGGATTGAAACAATACTAGAAAATTACAATTTGATGACCAACCCGGCGATAATGGCAGGTCCAACGTTTTCAAACATGGATTGGCCAAATTTTTCATTTGTAGGTTTTCATTTATGTCGCTATTGTAAAATTCATAGTAATTTTTCTTAGTCCAAAAATCCAAACTGAGATGTTCTAATTTTGGAAAGTTATTGGTAACAGCCAACAAGTCCTTCAATAGCCAGTCTGCGTTTGGTTCATCCCCCGCTCCAGGTTCGCTTTGTAATAGAACGACAGCCAGGTTAGTTAAGTTTGGAGCACGCATTTGAGCCAATTTACTGAGAAAGTGTTCATCTGTTGGAATCTCTGCTACTTTTCTTTGTTTCATGCCATGTAAATCAAGTTCTTTTAAGCAAGTCCACTCCAAATTCATTCCAAAATCTGCATCCCATTCCATTACTTTCACCCGTTTCAGGGTTCCTGAACAATGTTCCAGAATCCGATTTTGAACGCTCTCAAAACCCAAAACCCTGTCAACTTCAAAAGTGGTGAGTTTCGAGCTCACTGCAAAATCTCCTTCAGCCAAAACATCCACTTCTGCTGGATTTACATTGAATTTAGTATGCAAACGTTGCCCTATAATTGAGAGATGCTCCAGGTTAACACATTTTCCGAGTCCGTACAAAAGGCTAGTTACAAGGTGCTCATCCTTTATAAAAGCAGTATCCACGTGAAAAGTCAACTTTCGAATGTACTGTCCAAAATCATCAAAAAATGGTAGTGCATCTCGAACGTATTCCTCTCCATTAATATTACGAACTTGCCATCTTCCCTCAAAAAAGTCAAGATGGGTAAACTGATGATTAATTTGCACATGTCCTCTGACTATTCCATCGAACGGGGATTTTGATTGCTTCATATCCTCTAGTTTTTGGAGCTGAGGATCATTTTCTCCGCGAAAGGGAAACTTGAAAATGAGACAGCGGTCGGAATTAGATTCTACTACAGCTTTCCAAGCCTTGCACACTTGTCGACACAACAAATCAACACCAAGCGTTTTTATATCCAATTTTTTCTGGAGAAGGGGATAAACGCACCCAAAAAGCCAATGCATCCTAGTTTTTTCCAAAATGTTTTGAAATGCGACGCATGTATCATAACAGCATTTAAGACCTTTGCAGTCAAGCCGTTTAAAAATTAAACTCCACAACTGAAAATTTGTTTAATAACAAAAGGTTAATTAGTTGTCAAAATTAACGAAAAAATAAATACTGTTTTACAGTAGCAGTACCTCTTCAGGAAAAATTTGCAAAGGATCTCGTGCATGATCTTCAAGACCAATATTTCCATCATGCAGTGGATGCACTTGCTCAATCAATAAAAGTTGCCCCTCTCCAGGATTCATATTTTGTAGCTGTAGCAATCAATTAATTTATAATTGAAACATGAGTTAAGTCAAAGTCAAAGTTAGCAGCTATCAAATAAATTTCCCCTTTTATTTGTGTACTTTTAACTTTGTAACCAGCAGCAAAAAAGGCATGTACATTTATTTTACAGTATTTATTACTATTACCTGCTTTTCTAGCTACAAAAATTGTAAAGGGTAATGCTAATTTTTATTTATAATTATCGAAAACTCTCCAAACAATACAACCTCTGTGCAGTACGCAGTATAATATGATGCCACCGTCTCGTAAAACTTTACATGACAATGCAATATTATTTTTAAGCAGTCCTTGGAATTTCAGCAATAAAATAATTGTGGTATGTAACAAATAACTTGAATAGAACTGAAGCCAAAATAATACACAATTTGCGGGCACACTGCTAAACCAAATATTATTATGCTGAGCTCTCAGGCTGAGAGTCTCAGCACTCAGCTCGAGCTAGCTTGTTGCTTGGGTAGACTAGACAAAATAATAATGTCGGCATTGCTAATATATAATTCATCAATTACCGAAAGCATACCAACACCACACACTTTACATAGTATACATGTTTCACACTATCTAGAATCTCTTTAACCATGGCTGACCTGCATAACTCATAAAAAAGCTTACAGGGCATTTTTTCCGTGTGAAAATCATTTTTATTCGTGTATTATGAAGTGATTTATGTAAGGTAAGGTAATTTCAAAAATGCAATTGGGTAAACAATATATATATAATAACTAAAATTTCATTCTCCTTGCCACCTTGCCAATGATATAATATGTTCATGTGACAAAATGATGATTGATGTTATGTTACTTGGAATTGCAGCAAGGGCTTCAGAAGGCAATAAAAAAATACAATGCTGATTATTTTGTGCTAGATAAATATTTATTTATCAAAAATACATAATATACTTTCTTACCATGTTTGATTGAAAGCTGAATCTAAACTTTATAACACTTCTGGCAATGCAATGCTTCTTCAAGTTGACTCCTACAACTGCGTGCACAAAATACCTAAGCATATTATTGCTTGGCTTTATATGGACAGGCAGAAAAATAAACCCAAGCGAAGAGAAGGTATTCTCAACTCAATACCAAGTTATATTGACAATATATAAAGAATGACGGTCTCAACTTGAGACTCTCAGGTCACCCCAGAGAGACATTGCAAAGTTGGGATGATTTTTCAGCATACAAACATTTTCAGCATTATTCAGTAGAGATAGAAAACTGGGTTCTAATAACCGTTTCGGTGAAATCAGCCAAGTTATTTGTGCTATTTGCGGCAATATTATGCAGTGATTACTAAACTGTATTTTTTAGAAAATGTTGTAGAAAATAAAATGTTACGAATGTTCTGGATATTTTGGATTTGAAACTTTATAATATCTTTTAATGCTCTATATATATCGCATAAAACTTCTTTCAAAAATATTAACAAGAAAGCTATGCATAAAACTTAAATAAATTGATACATTTTTTGTATTATTCAGATATTTAATTCAGAATCAGGCAGTGATGCAGCTTCCAGAATTCTATAAGTACTTATATTCACTGGATTTAAACATTTTTAAAAAGCTCTTGATTATATGAGCAGAACAATTTTTCTAATCAAAACTTGAAAAAAGGAATGAACATTTTGTACTTCAATAAAATGACAATTTTGACACATAAAGCTTAAAATCTGAACACTTTGATAATAAGTGGTAACTTAATATTTTAGGCACTGGCGACGAGTTTTCAAATTTTTCCAAGATTGTTTATAATAATTTACGTATGATTTCAGTTAAGTTTTGTAAAAGCTGTATAGAAGTCCTGATAATGAAACTAAACCATTAGTACGACGAATTTTGTATAGCAAACAAAACGCTAATTGGCAATTGGGAAATTTTTAAGCAGCAGTTTACTCATTCTCATCTGCATAATTTCGCCCAACAGGCACATTACTAGCTTCCTTAAGTTGTCCCACGTATTTGTATACTACCACCATCTCTATGAATTTGTACACCAGTCGAATGCTATTCCAGTAGAACTCAAACACAAATGATTTATGTACAATTGAGTTTCCGAATGAGGCGAGATGAAGAACAATTATAATGACAGTGATTATCATCCATTTTTTGCATGCTTTGTAATTCTCCTAAAAACACAAAAGTATATGCTTATACGGTATGTATGGAAATTCATCTGAATAATATAAATGGTAAGTTACGTTTCTGGCCGCATTCCACAGGTACCACGCAAGTGCCATTCTCAACACACAAAAAAGAATTACCACTGCTTGGAAAGCTAAGAACACCAGCGACACAACTTCTGCAAGTTTCATTACATTAAATAGCTTACTTCATTTTGCATGTCTTGCTTAAAAAATATTTATTGCTAAAACTCATTCTAACCTCGAGAAAGTAGACATGCTCGTATAAGCAGGATTGTATTAACCAAAAAAAGAATTCCATCGCATACCTACATAAATAGTAAGTATGTGAACTCTTTAAAAATACTTTGTTTTGTTGAGAATAAAAACTTACACATTCTACTGTGGCAAGAACAACGACATATTTCTGAAGATTTGTGCTAGGGCCAGCAACAGGCATTGCTAAACACAACAGAAAGGTTTTTCAAACGCTTTTATTAAATGCAGATGCTACAAGTGATTCTATATGCTTTGAATGGGGTTTCCAAAGATTCTTTTGTATTGTTCCAAAAACACGACAATACTAGGTAACTTCCAACTAAATACTAACACGATATTCTACTCATATCTCAATAACAAAAACAGAATTACATTTTTGAGACTATTGATCCTTTTGGTTAAATTTTTAATTTGAGAATCAATAATATAGCTGAGAAATCGATCGTGATACATGAAAGCACTACCGTATTATACGTTAGCAAGACAATAGAACAAGCTAAAACATACCTATCATAAAATGCCAGTCAATCTAAGCATAATAATTTTTCATGTTTTCTGATTCGTGTTGTCACGCAATATCATTTTCCCAAGCTCATTGATTCACTCTAGAGCATACTTTGCAAAACCTATTTGGTGGACTAGGTAATTCTGCCAAAGCTTGACTGACTTGTGTTGCAACGTTGCAAGCAACCTAGTTCACCAAAAGAAAATCGATAAATACCGGAATCTCAAACCATTTCTTCAAGTGTCTCAGCAGCTGCGTGAGCTTTCTCCATATATTGCAAAAAAGGTTACACAAATACAAATGTGTCTCTACTATGTATTTCATTCTTCAACAGTTAACTGCAAGAAAAATATTTTAGATTTTAAGAAAATAATTTTTGGCAAAAGCTAGCCTAACTATGATTTCATTACCTCTTCCAGAAGAAGTGGTATAATTATATTATTAGCTCTTCCCATTAAAAACAAGGAATGCATATATAATTTTTGTGAATAACTCTGTGTTTGTAATTCTTGTATTAGGTTGAAGGCCACCTTCTTCCCTGGCTTGCGCTTGAGTGGAATAATTTACTCAGGTTTCGTCGCGTGTGTACCACCACCCACGCGATTACCACGGACTATATGAAACTCCATTCTGAGCTTGCACCCGAAATCGAGATAAATGAGAATGACAAAACATTCACCAATTTTATGACGCTGGGCATTGGCACAAAGAAGCTGTTTATAAATAACAAAGTGAATGGATACCTGTTTTTTGAAAAGGATATGCAAGGGATTACCCGGTTTCTGGAGAAATATAGGAAAATGATTGAGCATTTGAGACTAGAGGAAATGTCCATAAGCATTTGTGGGAAAGAGTGGGACTTTTTGGAATCTTTGGTGAATTTGAAAACTCTCAAAGCCAATCGTTTAGACGGTTTAGGAGAAGGCAAGAGAGTTAAAGGGGAAATGGCTTGGCGTGAAGCCCAACAGAAAAAGTTCAACTTGGCTTTGACTGACGTTCGCTTTATGAGATCCCTGTTTCCTTTTCCGGACTCATTTCGAAATTTACAAGTTGTGCATATTGATCAGCCAGAGGATCATGGCCCATTGTAAATATTATCAAGCAAACAGTTGACCTATTACAGTTTAACTCAGTATTAGATTATGTTAAAATGCCATTTAATCCGCATACAAGACTGCAGAGTTTTAGTGCAGAGGATTTTGTGCGAAATAAAAAATTATATAGGCACTTTATTCCAAATCAACCAGACGAAGCACGAGCCCTAGAAAGCTTACCGTGTTCCATGGGAGGCGTTTTCCACACAATTGAAACTCACGTAAAGCTTAGGATTGGAGCTGGGGCAAACCTGAAATGTTTTGACTTTGGATGCTATCACGAGTTTCAAAATGAAGCGCACGCGGCCACGGTAGGTACGCTGGTATCCGCGGCATTTCGTCAACTTTGTCAAGTTTGTCTGGCCAATGATGTAAAGTTGAAGAACGTTAGTGCGTTTTGGTTTGGTCAACTGTCTCGTGTTAATAATCCTGATTTGGGGATTCCAGTGGTTTCTTTGGTTCATTTTCATCCTTGTGTGTTTCCTTATTTTATTCCAAATTTGACAAGGATAGAAATCAAGGCTACTTCTATGGTATTAAATGACGTAGAACCTAATTGGAGAGAACGACGACCTGATTGGGAGAATTTGAAAAGTTTAGATATTACTGTGGATACTAAATTGGCAATTAATCAACTGTTTCGGTTTTTCTTTCTTGATGTGCATCGTGTTAACCTAACTGAGCTGAGATTAAATTTTCTAAGGGATGCTAATGAAGTTGCCATTCCAAAGTGTGAACAGATTGTAGATTCTTGTCCGAATCTGAAAAAGCTGAGTATTATCAATTGGCCGGGAACTAATAAAAAGTTGGTTGAGTTGTGGAGTGGATTAGGGGTTTTGGAGGAAGTTTCCTTTGAAAGGTGCAAAAATGTGGGCAATGTGACATTCGTTGGACTGGATACTAACAAACCAGTATTCTTTAGACTGAAGAGTAAATAAGTTTTTGTACAATTAAATAACTTGTTGTATTGGGAATTATAATAACATTTATTTTACAGGACTTCGCAAGCTTTCTTTACATGGACTAGACAAAATGCCAAAAATCACTGATCTATTGTTCTCTCTTGTCATTCAACATTTATCACTGGCTGAGTTTATTCTAACATCGGATAAACCAGTTGAGTCGGTAAGCA
>CM056169.1:37343777-37575708 GCA_029691765.1 Entomobrya proxima | reverse complement strand
ATTTCAGTTAAGTTTTGTAAAAGCTGTATAGAAGTCCTGATAATGAAACTAAACCATTAGTACGACGAATTTTGTATAGCAAACAAAACGCTAATTGGCAATTGGGAAATTTTTAAGCAGCAGTTTACTCATTCTCATCTGCATAATTTCGCCCAACAGGCACATTACTAGCTTCCTTAAGTTGTCCCACGTATTTGTATACTACCACCATCTCTATGAATTTGTACACCAGTCGAATGCTATTCCAGTAGAACTCAAACACAAATGATTTATGTACAATTGAGTTTCCGAATGAGGCGAGATGAAGAACAATTATAATGACAGTGATTATCATCCATTTTTTGCATGCTTTGTAATTCTCCTAAAAACACAAAAGTATATGCTTATACGGTATGTATGGAAATTCATCTGAATAATATAAATGGTAAGTTACGTTTCTGGCCGCATTCCACAGGTACCACGCAAGTGCCATTCTCAACACACAAAAAAGAATTACCACTGCTTGGAAAGCTAAGAACACCAGCGACACAACTTCTGCAAGTTTCATTACATTAAATAGCTTACTTCATTTTGCATGTCTTGCTTAAAAAATATTTATTGCTAAAACTCATTCTAACCTCGAGAAAGTAGACATGCTCGTATAAGCAGGATTGTATTAACCAAAAAAAGAATTCCATCGCATACCTACATAAATAGTAAGTATGTGAACTCTTTAAAAATACTTTGTTTTGTTGAGAATAAAAACTTACACATTCTACTGTGGCAAGAACAACGACATATTTCTGAAGATTTGTGCTAGGGCCAGCAACAGGCATTGCTAAACACAACAGAAAGGTTTTTCAAACGCTTTTATTAAATGCAGATGCTACAAGTGATTCTATATGCTTTGAATGGGGTTTCCAAAGATTCTTTTGTATTGTTCCAAAAACACGACAATACTAGGTAACTTCCAACTAAATACTAACACGATATTCTACTCATATCTCAATAACAAAAACAGAATTACATTTTTGAGACTATTGATCCTTTTGGTTAAATTTTTAATTTGAGAATCAATAATATAGCTGAGAAATCGATCGTGATACATGAAAGCACTACCGTATTATACGTTAGCAAGACAATAGAACAAGCTAAAACATACCTATCATAAAATGCCAGTCAATCTAAGCATAATAATTTTTCATGTTTTCTGATTCGTGTTGTCACGCAATATCATTTTCCCAAGCTCATTGATTCACTCTAGAGCATACTTTGCAAAACCTATTTGGTGGACTAGGTAATTCTGCCAAAGCTTGACTGACTTGTGTTGCAACGTTGCAAGCAACCTAGTTCACCAAAAGAAAATCGATAAATACCGGAATCTCAAACCATTTCTTCAAGTGTCTCAGCAGCTGCGTGAGCTTTCTCCATATATTGCAAAAAAGGTTACACAAATACAAATGTGTCTCTACTATGTATTTCATTCTTCAACAGTTAACTGCAAGAAAAATATTTTAGATTTTAAGAAAATAATTTTTGGCAAAAGCTAGCCTAACTATGATTTCATTACCTCTTCCAGAAGAAGTGGTATAATTATATTATTAGCTCTTCCCATTAAAAACAAGGAATGCATATATAATTTTTGTGAATAACTCTGTGTTTGTAATTCTTGTATTAGGTTGAAGGCCACCTTCTTCCCTGGCTTGCGCTTGAGTGGAATAATTTACTCAGGTTTCGTCGCGTGTGTACCACCACCCACGCGATTACCACGGACTATATGAAACTCCATTCTGAGCTTGCACCCGAAATCGAGATAAATGAGAATGACAAAACATTCACCAATTTTATGACGCTGGGCATTGGCACAAAGAAGCTGTTTATAAATAACAAAGTGAATGGATACCTGTTTTTTGAAAAGGATATGCAAGGGATTACCCGGTTTCTGGAGAAATATAGGAAAATGATTGAGCATTTGAGACTAGAGGAAATGTCCATAAGCATTTGTGGGAAAGAGTGGGACTTTTTGGAATCTTTGGTGAATTTGAAAACTCTCAAAGCCAATCGTTTAGACGGTTTAGGAGAAGGCAAGAGAGTTAAAGGGGAAATGGCTTGGCGTGAAGCCCAACAGAAAAAGTTCAACTTGGCTTTGACTGACGTTCGCTTTATGAGATCCCTGTTTCCTTTTCCGGACTCATTTCGAAATTTACAAGTTGTGCATATTGATCAGCCAGAGGATCATGGCCCATTGTAAATATTATCAAGCAAACAGTTGACCTATTACAGTTTAACTCAGTATTAGATTATGTTAAAATGCCATTTAATCCGCATACAAGACTGCAGAGTTTTAGTGCAGAGGATTTTGTGCGAAATAAAAAATTATATAGGCACTTTATTCCAAATCAACCAGACGAAGCACGAGCCCTAGAAAGCTTACCGTGTTCCATGGGAGGCGTTTTCCACACAATTGAAACTCACGTAAAGCTTAGGATTGGAGCTGGGGCAAACCTGAAATGTTTTGACTTTGGATGCTATCACGAGTTTCAAAATGAAGCGCACGCGGCCACGGTAGGTACGCTGGTATCCGCGGCATTTCGTCAACTTTGTCAAGTTTGTCTGGCCAATGATGTAAAGTTGAAGAACGTTAGTGCGTTTTGGTTTGGTCAACTGTCTCGTGTTAATAATCCTGATTTGGGGATTCCAGTGGTTTCTTTGGTTCATTTTCATCCTTGTGTGTTTCCTTATTTTATTCCAAATTTGACAAGGATAGAAATCAAGGCTACTTCTATGGTATTAAATGACGTAGAACCTAATTGGAGAGAACGACGACCTGATTGGGAGAATTTGAAAAGTTTAGATATTACTGTGGATACTAAATTGGCAATTAATCAACTGTTTCGGTTTTTCTTTCTTGATGTGCATCGTGTTAACCTAACTGAGCTGAGATTAAATTTTCTAAGGGATGCTAATGAAGTTGCCATTCCAAAGTGTGAACAGATTGTAGATTCTTGTCCGAATCTGAAAAAGCTGAGTATTATCAATTGGCCGGGAACTAATAAAAAGTTGGTTGAGTTGTGGAGTGGATTAGGGGTTTTGGAGGAAGTTTCCTTTGAAAGGTGCAAAAATGTGGGCAATGTGACATTCGTTGGACTGGATACTAACAAACCAGTATTCTTTAGACTGAAGAGTAAATAAGTTTTTGTACAATTAAATAACTTGTTGTATTGGGAATTATAATAACATTTATTTTACAGGACTTCGCAAGCTTTCTTTACATGGACTAGACAAAATGCCAAAAATCACTGATCTATTGTTCTCTCTTGTAATTCAACATTTGCCACTGGCTGAGTTTATTCTAACATCAGATAGTCCAGTGGAGTCGGTAAGCATAAATATTATTTACATGAATTGCATATATTTGTATTGCAGAATTGCAAATTTTCAAATATTAAATGTCTATTCTAATGTTTTAAGGTGACACAAACTGGAATTCAGTGTTTGCTAAACGGCTCGTTTGCAAAGTCTATTGAAAAGTTTCCATTTAGGAACTGGTCTCTGAAAAACGTCTCAGAGAAGGACTTTAAAATGCTGGAACAGCAGTTTGGATCTTATAATATGCTTTAACTTATAAGTTTACGTTTAACTTGAATGAATTTTTCTTCCAATGCGGATTTACTATATAGTTAAATTTATAGTATTTAAATATGTTTGTATGTGCAATTTTGTGTCAAATTTGTTACACAAAAAAACCCATTGATTTTCAATCAAATAAATAAATGGCTTTTGAAGCATTTTTCATCATAGCAATATAGCATCAAAATTGTTTCAAGCAGCAACCCAATTTTCATCTCAATACGTCAATCTCTTAATACTGCAGTGCATCACCGTATTTAAAACGCATTTTTGGGTCAAAATAATGTACCTAATATATGAATAAACCATTGTGCTAGACTTAGACTCTCTTTTTTATCATTATCATTTGGTTCAATATGTGCACTTCAAAAGCGTATATGCTTGTTTGTGCAAAAATGTATTGCACAGATATATGTACCTAACAAAAAATGAAAGGGCTTTTGTGCTCTTCACAATCTTAATCTCAGTTTGCCGTAGCGGCATGCACGACATGCATCAAAAATCATACAATCTACATAAAGCAATTTTGTGTTGCTCTTTCAACATCTAGGGATATTAGTCTTTGTGAAAGGAAGTAATTATTTCAGTCCAGCCTGGAAAACTTGCTCTCCTTGAAAAATTCCTCAAGTGTTAACTTTATGCTGCCTATTTTTGTTTGTTGTTTGATAAGTTTATCCACCAAAGCTACCGCTTCTATTCATTCAATTCAGTCATACAAGTTTCGGAGCTATTACAAGTTCACTAAAATTTTTGTAGCCACAAGTATTCAGAAAAGCTCTATATCTGCTAAATAAATCCAGAACATTACATAGAGTTCGCATTTTTCTAAATTGCCATTTTTAATTGATTGACTTTTCTGAACAATCAAAACGTTTCCGAAAGACAGAAGAATTCGCATCTCATTTGGCAGAATAAATATATTATTAAAACATCTAGTTGTTTTTGACAATTTAAGGTGAGTAAGTAAATTCAAATTATTTCTATTTCGCGTATGTATCTTTACTTAACATACAATTCTGTATTTAAATTTTGTTTGAAGACATAATGAACAACACGAGGAAATTCGAATGTTCCATTTGCTCGAAGAGATTCAACAGAAATGAACATCTGCAAACCCATCAACTGATCCATACCGGAGCAAAGCCACATTTATGTCAAATTTGCAAAAGGTCTTTCCGTCGGAAGCACCATTTACAGGGTCATCTTGCTTTACATACTGGCGAGAAGGCTTATAAGTGCGAAACCTGCAAAAAATGTTTTGCAACTAGAGCCCATTTAAGGGGCCACTCACTTATTCACACAAATCAAATAATGCTATATTCTTGTGTGTTTTGTTCGAAACAATTTAAGCGTAAGGGAGGACTTTTTGGCCACCTACGAGCTCATACTATTGAGAAATGCTATATCTGTTCGGTATGCGGAATTGAATATGCAAGTCACACATTTTGGCGTCATCACACTCTTGAACATCTTGGACAGCGCAAGGATTTTCCCTGTAAACTATGTGGAAAAATATTTCACCAGAAGCAATATTTAAACTGCCATATTACCACTCATACCGGAGAGAAAGCATTTTCTTGTGATTTGTGCCCAAAACAATTTTCTAGTCGTTCTGCTTTGAGCTCGCACAAAATTACACATAGCAATGTTAGAACTTTTGAGTGTTCTGTTTGTAAAAAATGTTTCAAGAGAAATAGCGCATTAAAAGGTCACCAAATTCTACATAGTGCAGTTTTACAAAAGAACTTTCAATGCACATTCTGCAATTCAAACTTTTTACGGAAGACCGAACTGAAGCATCATGTAAAATTTGTGCATGAAAAGTTTCGTCCGTTCAAATGCACATTCTGTGACAAAGAATGTTCTTCTAAACAACAACTAAATGATCATGAAAATACTCACACAGGAAATAAACCATATAAATGTGAGATTTGCAACAAATGCTTTGCACACATTACCTATTTAAAAACACACAAACGGACTCACTCCACACAAAAACCTTTTAATTGTGCAGTTTGTAACATGTTTTTTAAAACGAAAATGCGGTTATCAGTACATCAGCTGACACACAATACAGAAAAAAAGTTTTGTTGCACTATTTGTGGGAAAAAGTTTAAACTAAATAGTTATTTGTTGATGCATTTGAAAACACATACACAAGAAAAGCCTTTTAAATGCGACCAGTGTGAAAAATCATTTACACTTAAACAAAGTCTGACAGTTCATCTTTTGACACACTCAAAAGATCGCACGTATCATTGCGACATCTGCGCGAAACGCTTTAAGCAGCCAAGTACACTTAGAAGTCACAAAAAGACTCACAATACGGACTTTAAATATTCGTGTAAACATTGTGGAAAACTGTTCATAACAAGTGATAGTTTGAAATCACATTTAGTAACACACACTGAAGCTCGACCATTTAAGTGCACAATATGTTTCAAAAGTTTTAAAAGAACGTTTACATTACGTTGTCATATTCGTACGCATACAGGAGAAAAGTATTATAATTGTAGTGTTTGCAAAAAACAATTTGGGGCTCCTACAGACCTTCGTACTCACATGTTGCGACTCCATACAGCAAATATGGGGAAAACTCATACTTGCCCTTATTGTCCATCAAAATTTAAGCTTAAGATGGATAGGTACAGACACATTATGCAAAGCCATGATTTAAAACAGGCAAAAACGTGTATACTTTGTCCCAATTCAAATGAAATATTCTGGACGAATATTAAGTTTGAAACGCATATTTTTAGCCACACACAAGAAAATCCGTATATTTGTGTGCATTGCAATCAGGAGTTTACTTTGAAACATAGGTTGGCTTATCACTTGAACAAAAGTCACTCAAGAATCTCAAACTTATCAAAAATATAGTAAATATTTAGCGTGAAGTGTAATAGTTATTATTGTAAGTGATAAATGTCAAATTAGAAATTTGTGTAATTCTTTAAAATTTTTGTTACATGTAAATAACGTTATGATTTTTCATCACTACTTTATTATTTTAAGTTTGTAGTTTCTACTTTACAATTTATTATGCAAATGGGTAATATTACCTGACAATTGATTTACCGTACTCGAGCAATTAAACGCAGTGTCCCATTTATGGACGCAGTGGGACAAATTCTAATCATGCAAAATAAACGCAGCTCTCAATTAAACGCAGCCCTTTTTTGGCGGGGCTAGTTTTTTCCACATTTTTTCTTGTATTGCATGTTAATCTAGTGCTGAAGCGTTAGGAAATAGTTTTAAAAATCTAGAAATTGTCAAATATTCCAGATTTTCTTCTCTAAATCGGCCAGTTTATCCTAAAAACGTATCGTTTTTTTGGGAAATGACAAAAAATTATCCAACTTTTCTCAATTTGTTGAGAAATTTTGCTGCTACAAAATTGTAAATTTGAAATAAACGCAGCTCCCATTTAGACGCAGTTCTCAAATAAACGCAGCTGCGTTTAAGGGTTAAAAATCCTTTGAAGCAAAATAAACGCACCTGCGTTTAATTGCGCGCGTACGGTATATGAAACTTTGTCAAAAATAGCAATAAATCAACAAGTAAAATTGATTGCTATTTAAGTCTTAATAAAAGCTGTAAATATGCTACTATTATTGTTGCTCAATTTTGATGAGTTTATGGTTTCACAGGATACTGCGCAATCAATATGAGCTCCATTTTAAGTTTAGTTACTTTGCAACTTGTAAATAGGTATTTGGATTCAATTGATTACACTCTAAACACCATAATAAATATATTTCTAGCCGATTCTCAAGCCTGTCATTTGTAATTTCGATTGTAAAATATTCAATTAGGCAACCTGTTCCATTGTACACTTTCCTGTGAAGTAAATTAAAAATCTAAAACTAGAAAAGCAATTCCGATCTTATTATATGTTTTGAACTTTATAAATGTCTTTCTGCTGACGGAGTAAAGTCAATGTGCAAAGTACAATTATACCTTTGACCTTATGCTTAATGTATAAAAATAGCAGTAGTATTTAAATAATAAAATAGTAATTATTTTACTAATTACGCTTGTAAATAAATGCGTTTATTGCTAACAATCTATGTATTCAAATAGCCTCAATTACCTCCACATTTCCTGTATAAATAAAGTGAATAAAGTCATTTATGACTTTGAACGATGTTGATGAACATGTTAAATATATAATTTTGATTTCCCATTTAAAATCTACATTCGTTCTGCATACATTTAAGAAATCATAATCAGTTAAAGTTTGGGTGGCTTGGAATCAGTGTAGAAACTAAAGAACTAAACCACTTTCACCACTTTGCATTAATAGAAATGCATGAAATTCATGAATGCATGAATCATACGAACGAATGCACATTCTGAATTTCTGCTTTGTTTCCTCTTTTGGTTGTTAGTTGTTGGTGGTTGTGGCAAGCAGCTGAGTTTTATTGACAGAATACCGAACTGTTTTGCAATTTCAACAGTGCACATGCTGAGCAAGTATTTAAAGCTGTTGCGGATGCTAAAATTATAACTATCTTTTAATTTAAGTTAATTAATTAGCTGATTCATTATGGCTACTTTTAACCAGACCAGTAACCTATTTTCTATTGTTACCAGCAGCAATTCTGTGTGCAATAGTGTGCACTGTGGAATTTGTGGGGAGAAATTTGTATCCAGTTTTGGCTCGGGAACTGGAGTCTTGGGACAAAATGGAGTTGACGTTTTTCTCAGAGTTTGTGACGTGCTCAAGGTCAACCCTGCCGAATTTCAGGGGAAATTAATGACTGGTACAGGAGGAGGAGGAAGCTTGGAGCAATTGCCGTTTTGTTCAGGTTGCTTGAATGGTAAGAAGTTTTAATTAACACATAAATAAATTTTTGGTATTTCACTTTAAAAATTAAACTGGTTTTCATTTAGGTGTTAAATCAATTGTACTGCTTCAACAGCAACTGGTGGACATCCAAAAAAGGATTGAGGAACAAATTGATAACCTCCGACAGAAGATTGAAGAGACTCGCAAAAAATCTCACACTGATAAGCACTTGGACACACCAAGCTTTCAAAACTTCGGTTACCAGAATCAGGATGGGTATGATTACACCCTTTGGGTTTTTTAAGCAACAGCATTGGAAATATAAAAACCCGCGGCTAAAAAGGGTTTCCACGTTTCTTTTGGGTGCAGTTGCTTAAAAAAATCGCCGAAATCTAAGCATTAGATGCCCTATGCTGTCACGCCAGCTTATACATGGGCAGTATATATGACCAAAAACGAATGCTTTGCAAAATGCAGTTGCTCTACTCAACTCAAGCACCTGCAGATTAATACAATTTCTTCATACAGTTGCTCAACTCAACTCAAAACAAACACAGCTGATCAAGCAAAGCCATGCATACTAAATGCAGTTGCCCAAGGGAAAATCAAAATGGCTGCCAAAGTTTGCCTCGAGTCATGCAGTTGCCTAAGTCACCTATGAAAATGGCTGCCACCGCGCAGATTCAAAATATTGCACATGCAGTTGCTTAAGGAAAAAATATTGCCAGCATGCTGCGTCTAAGGCGTTTTAAATGCAGTTACCCAAAAATCAAATGTTTCCGAAACCTAGGTTATCCGAATACAGTTGCCCAAAAAAATCAATCTTTCCGGCAGCTGGAATCAATAGCATTCCATATACAGTTGCCCTACTCAACTCAATTGTAAATCTAATGCAGTTGCTCAACTCACACAGTTATACTTCTAATACAGTTGCCTGACTCAACTCAATTGTAAATCCAATACAGTTGCTCTGCTCAACTCACTCAATTGTAAATCCAATACAGTTGCCCTACTCAACTCACTCATTTATAAATCCAATGCAGTTGCCCTACTCAACCCAATTCAAAAACAAATGCAGTGACATAAACCAACATAATCCAAAATAAATGGATTTGACAAACTTACAGACTAAGATTTAACATTTTTAATCGCCTAAATATCATGAAGTGAATAGAAGACAAGTTTTGGGTAAGTATGTTTATTATTAAAAATTTGCTGCTAAATACGAGTACGTTAGTTTAACGATTAGAAACATTTTTGAATGACACTCGTTTAGCAGATTAGTAAAGACACTTGTGGTTTACATAATATAAACTCACGGGTAATTAAATTCAAAATTTTCTTAAGGGAATATTTAATTACACAATGTCGGCTTAAAGTTTTAGGTACATGAAAATGGTGTCCGGTAAAGAAGACAAAACATAGAAGTCGAATGGTATTAAAGTCGACGGTAAGAAAGGCGAAACCATTATGGGCGATTAGGTAAAAATGTCGAAACCCATCTTGGGCAAACTGAAGTAGGTAAAACTGTCGAATGCTTATTTGGGCGAAGATAACCCAAGAAATAGTCGAAATTTTGTGGGCGAATATATAAAATGAGCTTCCATATAATGTAGTCTGAGAGTTTACAAAGTACACTTCCAACTTTCTTTATGTTTTATGAGTTCATTATGAATAGCTACATCAAATTTACATTTTGCAGATGTGCATTGATGGCAGATAAAGTCCGACATAACTAAGCTGTCACTACTTACATATTTAATAAACCAAATCAAAAATGAATTTATTCTCCTTTTGGTCTCAAGATACACAATTTGTGTTTTAAAGACCGCGGATACATTGTTTTAATCATATGTTAAGTCATATCATAACGGAGCTCTTTGGCAAGTTCTTCGGATTCCTACAAAGAAACACGATTCATTGAAAGCGACGATGATATGTTACAAAGAATTGTTTGTCATTATAACTTTTATTTGAGCACAAATGATTATTTGAATGCAACAGCAATATGTATACAGGTGAATTCAGACTAGAAAAAACGATGCATGAGTAGGTTACGTCAACCGTCAATGTATCAAGTTGAAGCCCATTTTAATACAACGATTTAGAAAATATGTAAACCTTTGATTTGCATGTGTAGCTTTAAAAGTAAACAAACTTTAAAAAACACTTTTAAAGAATGATGACATGTAGTGTTAAGTGTGAAATCTAAGGTGTAAAATAGCCTAGACTTTTTTACCGTTTGTATTCGACCATAATGTTTTCGACTTTGATGCCTCATTTTTCGGTCATAAGGGTTTCGACTTTTTTACCTTTTTCATTCGACTAATATGGCTTCGATTTTTGTACCGTCGAGTTTATTAACATTCGACATTCATGTTGCGACTTCTTCGACAGTAGACCCATGAAAATAGTTGACTTTCATGGTTTGGTTTAAACAGGTATTTTAACTATTTGAATTATTCAAATTTGTAAAATATTGCCAACTTAGTTGATGCAATGTTGAAACTTTTTTCTGATAAAAAGGTGCAGAAACTCATGAAAACGTTCTTGGAGAAAAATCTCTGGCCTGCTTTGTTTAACGTTTTTGTTTTTGAATTGAACCAACCTAAAAAATATTTTCTAAATTTTTAAAACTTTTTAATGCTTTCTAATAAACGTTACATTTAAATTTATAGTTATATTTAGTTAATAGTTTAGTTAATTTATATTTAGTTGGCATAGGAAAAAAAGTGTTGTTTAATTAAAATTTGTTGGCATAAACTAAATAATAAATTCTATTCTTTATCAATACAAATTAGTAGTCAGAAGGTTAAGATAGAAATATGATACATAAATACGACCAGTTATTTTACCAAAACTTTATTTTTAACCCATGTTATAATAAGAATTAAGAGTCGTATTTTGCTTGCATTTGAATTGGTATAAGATTGCATTATGACAATGCCTTGCAGTTAGATTTAAAGTTAACCTTTATTTGCCCAGTTAGCTAATAGATTGTCCAAGATTATGGTATATTTTGAAAAATGCCAAAACGGGTTATTAAGTGTCGTAAATGGAAGCCCACCACAGCAAACTGGTTCCGACATGCTTTTACCGGAGTTGTTACAACGCTTGTATGATTTTCTGAGAACTGCTGGATTTTTTAGATTTGAATAAGTACTCTGTTCCATTTAGCAAAAATATACTGAGCAAATACCGAACTGAAAAAATAAATAAACTGATTATTTAAAACTACGACATTTACATGATATGATCCATTCTGTTTTATTAGTTGTAACTTATAAAAAATGGTCTAGAAAACCAAGAGAGTTAAAAATCTTGATTTTGTACGTAGCTGATTAAACCTTGGGGGAATTCTTGATTCAACAATGTAGATACTTGCAGGCATCAATATTGATTTGGCAGATTTTGTTGCCATTTTTAAATTGTTTGCGTACACTTAAAATACAGATTGGACTTGGAATCGACTGAATGTTCTTCTTGTGACGTTGATAACAAAGTTTTTTGAATGTTACTTAATAAAATGTGCATTGAAGCAAAAATGCCTATGATCCCTATATATCTGCAATATACTGGGTAGTATGCAGGAGTTTTTCAGAAACAAATTAAAAGATATTTTAAAACATACATGTAGCTTCGTGGGTCAGGAAACGTAAAAAAGGGAATGCTTCCGATTTCTAATACAAGTAGGCGTAGAAGCAGTCAGTGGCCCTTGAGTTACTTGAGTGCGGGATACAATGGAAAATTTGTCTCTGTGTATACCGGTCTCAAAGCAACCACTATATGAAAACATATTTTGTCTGTCGGCACGCTCCCCCAAAAATCCAAATATCCCCTTTTTGAAATGCTGATTGTCGTCCTTGGTTAAATTTTGCTTTGAATAGGTGACTTTCGTCCACCTCAATCACAAACGAGTGTCCACCAAGAGGTTGAAAGTCATGCCATGCCACAACAAACGCAGCAGCTCGCAGAAATCTGTACCAAGCAACTCCAGTATTGGGATTCACCTTTGTAGACTCCATGACTTCCGTAACGTTCTTCTTGTTGATGAAGGAGATGATAATTTGCAGAATCTTGTAAAATGGAATATTTGATTGTTCAAACAGCGTGTTGTTCCTTGGACTGACTTTAGTGACAGGATGAGGTGAATTGTAGGAGCCTTTGCAGGAAAATCGGAAACCAATTGCTCTTGATTTATCGGCTACTGGCACCATATTCTGTCCGCAAGGTGTCAAGTTGGCATGCACGAAAGGGCATGATACAAGGCTTGACGGCTTTGGCAAAAGTCCCACGTGTTGAAAAAATCCAATTGCCTTCCTTTCAGCAGCTTTCCTTTCTGCTTCCGTTGACGTAGGTCCCAGAAATGCTCCAGTGGTGAATTCCGTTGGATTATCCAGAAGTAAATCAAAGTTACAAGCCATTTTGAATGACTGACAAAGACAAGGTTGAAGTTAAACATACACTGTCTTAAGCTTATTCACGTAATCAAAAATGTCAAGTTTCCTTGTGACAATTAAACTTTCATGCATAATTATCACTCTAGTTTTGCTAATTTTAGTACTATTGTAAGAAAACTGGTTTATAAAAGAATCAATTTAAATGGTTGTGCAGGTTACTTACGTAATATTAACTTAGATTTTTAGATTTATTTAGTTTTTTGAACTGTTATGTTCACAGTTCAAGGTTTGAGCTGATGTTTTAAATTTGGAGCCAAATCACACTACTGGTACCGACACTAAACGTCATTAAGCAACTGCATTTAAAGATTACAAATATTGAGTTGAGTTAGGCAACTGTATATTTTTACTTGAATAAAAGTTGTTTATGAGTTCAGTTAGACAACTGCATGTCAGTATCTTTTAATTTTTATTTTAGCAAGAATTTTATATTTGTGCTACAATTTACTACAAGCTACGCTTTGAAATCCAAAAACAAACTGGTCATGTCATATCTATTATTATACACGGAAACGTTTCCATTTTTATTCTTTTATACGGTTGCAACTATGACCCGTAACGCAGAATAAAGCTGCCTATTTTATTCATGATGACTCATGAACTAAAATGTTAATATCTCTTTTAACTTACATTTTGTGTAATAAAATATAAATAAGTAAAACTGTTGCAATCCAATTGATGCAGATGCATATATATTTATGATGTAGCAATAGAAAATTATTTGAGCTTGTTGGCTTCCTAAAGACATTTGATAAGCGACCTTTTGAACCAATCTGGATTAGTAAACATATTGTTTAAACTGTCGTGGACGGGTTGCTGAGATAGATAATTGAATAATAAACTTTTGCCTTGCAATATTCAACGCAAAATCTGTGTGTTAAATGTTTGCATACAGATGATCACTACCACAAACACAGCAGTAGTATTGTAAACTTGACTGATTTGCTATTGCCATAATTTAGTTTAAAGTGCTTTGGTGTCAGCAACTTTAGAAAGAATAATTTCCAAAATGTGACAGACCCAATTGTTTTACGACGTACACTGTATGGCAACAAGTGTTTAAAACTAAGAAAAAGAAAGCAGTACAAAATTTCAAGATAACTGTCTTGGAATTCATTTGTCAATTGGAGTTAATTCTAAACTCCACTCAAGATATGTGCTCGTGATCCAGTCAAACATTTTGAGTAACCGAAATTTTAGAATAAACAAATTTTACATTATTGTACCGCAAGGTATCAAAAACTTATGCAGCAAATAATATATGAGGACAAATCGATTTTTGTATATTCGGTGGACAAGCCGTACACATTTTATTACGGTTTGAATGTTACCCTTCAAACACCATCATTTATTTAATTTCCGCCCAGAATGGCAATTAAGCTTTGATCTTCAATACATGAATGTAATTTTGGGTTTGATTAGCATGAGATGTATAAATAGCATTTTAAACCTTTAAACATTTAATTCTTTACACATCAGTTCCGTTTGTAAAAGGAGTTTTAGACTTAATGTTGATAGGATGTGAATCTGTTGGAAACTCAACGAGACTGATTCATGAATTGTTTGTACGACTAGATAAAGGGGATTCTGGTGAGAACTAAAACGTTTGTGGGAATAAAATACGCTTTTTTCTAGAGCAATCTATACTTAGAAAAACATTGTCACTTGACACTAATGTCAAAATTTACAAGATTTTATTACTATTGACAATAATACATTATAGAAAAGCTAACAACACTTTGTTTTGGTAGATTAGGTTTATTTGATATTCATATGGAAAACTAATACTTAATAATCAAAAATTTAAATGCAAACAACTTATTTCTTAATTACTATTTAATTGCTCCATTAAAGACAGTACTACTTTAAACTTTTCGCTTATAATTTTATAACGGGCATGACATTATGGCTTTTTTTATAGCGTCTTGCTTAAAGTGATTAAAAAACTTGGAATACATTTAAGTAATTCAAGAGCTAATATATATAGTAAATTTTATAATATATATTTTCTAAATCCCAAATTTGTAAAGCGTCACAATAAAACATTCAAACATACGCAACGCAGCGTTCTGATTTTGAATTACTGATAAGTACTTCACACGTTTTTTGATTTTGTAAACTTAATTTTGTCGCTGAACCTGTATGAGTCCTGCACACGTCTTCACAAGTTTATCGTTCTATGCTTGCAGAAAGTAAACATTTTATTAGTATTCTACTTAAGGAAGTTTACATGACTTGCTTGTTTTTATGTTTTAAGTTTATATTTATTTTTTTGTTTGGATTCTTGATGCAATCATGAAGCTCTTCCGCTTTTATTAAGTTACCAGCGCACCGAAGCACTACCTATGATGTGCATACTGCATATTATAATCGCTAAAGAGGTAGAAAATTCTAGTCAATTTTACAAAGAAAGTTCAAACGGGAATAAGAGCGATGTTAATCTGTACACTTACACAATTCAGAGTTCAAACACTTTGTCGTGGAAACTGTTTGAACACGGAACTAATATTTCCATTCCAGATGGCTACTTAAAATTTTAAAATAAACACTATGGCAACTTTTGCACAATTTTGTTTCTATACTTGGAAACCTTTGAGGAAACCGTGGACAGCATACATACTATGATCAATGGATATGGAACATAAATTGAAGTGTTATTTTATATTTTTGTGTGGAAAACAAGCATACTAATTTAATTTCCCCAACTACGAAATTCTGACGTGGAACCATTTAACACAAATTTAGTATTCTTTGATAGTGATCAAACTAGTTTGTTAATGTTTTGCTTATTTTGCCTGAACGATAATTTATACTTATACAAATTAAGAAATCATACAACCAGTGATTTAATCTGGTTCAGTAAATACGAACTTAACGGCAACGATTACGGACAGAATTTATTTTCATCAAACTCCTTTGTTCCACTTACAATACACGGGAATTGCATTAACTCTTTTCAAAATGGTAAAATGTCATTGCAAGATCCTGAAATCACTTATCACACAAAATATTGTACCGACAATGATATGTAAAAGTAACGCTACCAGTATAGATACAACTATAGATTATATAAACTTTGTTGCATATCCCCGGTGAATGTCAAAATTTTAATTTTTATATCATTAGGAATGTTATAACATGTTAAATTATTTATTTTCATAACAACTAATTGCACGTCCAGATTATTGCGAAAGCGTCTTAAGTATTTTACTAACTTCATATAAATCTGCTACTGTAACTGCATTGCCTATTTTCTTCTTCTTCTTCTCTTCTTTATTTTTCATTAGAATTTGCAAATAAATTCTTAAAATCCCGTATCATATGTTTTATTAAAACGCATTTGCTGTACTGCAATATTACTATACTGTAATAATTCACATTTTTAATTACACGTTTAATGTTTGAATGAGAGTTATCTTGGCATAGATGATAACAATATGTTTTTAAACCATAACATATCTCACAGATTATTAAAGCCATTGTTTGGTATTATGTTTCGCTAATGCTTAGCCATATAACTCCATGTTTGGACAAGAACACCATGGTATCCCGGACTGTGGGTTCCTACATGGGTACATATAACAGTCAATCAGATCATAGTTATTGGATGGGTAACCTGATGGAGGATTTTCCATGCATTGGCCATTGCACTGTCCTTCTACACAACCGCGCGTAGGTGATAGGGGACATTGCGGAAGGTTAGAGTGCTCAGGATAAGAATATTCTCCAGGACGTTTAAACCAGGTACTTGTGCAGGTACAAGTACGTGTTTGACCCACGTCAGGCCTAGGAAATGTAGGTGTACTCCAATTTTGTGCCTTTAAAAAAATTATGTAACGACTAGAGCAGCTTCAAATTTATTTTTAAACTGCAAAAGCTTACTTGAGCTTTACATGTTGCAAAAAATGAGAAAAGTACTACATACGCCAAAGTGTGAACGAAAGTTTTTAATTTGGCCATGTTAGTGCACGTTTTTGTTTTTGATAGTTTTGTAGAACTGATTGATATTTTGTAGTTTCTGGAGGATTTTATACAAGTTTCGTCAATTGAAGATCAATAATGATTTCAACCAAAACACCAACTGCTTAAAGAAGGCTTGAAATATAATATTAAAACAGATTTAGCGGTAGCGCATAGTGACTTTCTTATGAGTAGGTTTTGTGTGTGTGTTATGTATTTTTAAAACTAGTTTGAAAGTTCTCAGTTATATTTTAACTTTTAGAATAAACCAACAAGGATTTTGAGTCAACAGGCTAATTAAAACTGTTAAATAAAATCGTTAGCAAACCAGTTGATCTAAAGAAACGTTGGCTGCATTTATTTGGTGTGCTAATATATTGCATAAGTTTGGAATTGCCAAAAAGGTGAGTCTATTCAACATAAATTAATGCAACCCTTTAGATGTTTGGGAAGTTTATGGTGGGTCAGAAGTCACAGATACTGAGGTCAAAATTAAAAATTAATTTAATGCAATATACTGTTTTTGTTAATAAGACGCGTTGTCGCCGCGTGAATATTTTAATTCCTTTAAAATCTCTAATTTTTGTTTGAACATTAAAATATCAATACTATGCATTTAAAGGTAAAACTCGTGACAAGTACTTATTAGCTCGCTGCTTCAGCAGAGGAGCTATTGCAGATGTCGGTGTCCGTGTGTCCGTCCGTCCGTCTGTCTCTAGACTTTATTTTTAAACCAGGCTAATCGGCTCTAGACCAGGTTAAATCGGTTCTAGACCAGGTTAAATTGGCTCTAGACCAGGTAAAATCGGTTCTAGACCAGGTTAAATTGGCTCTAGACCAGGTAAAATCGGTTCTAGACCAGGTTAAATCGGTTCTAGAACAGGTTAAATCGGTTCTAGACCAGGTTAAATCGGTTCTAGACCAGGTTAAATCGGTTCTAGACCAGGTTAAATCGGTTCTAGACCAGGTTAAATCGGTTCTAGACCAGGTTAAATCGGTTCTAGACCAGGTTAAATCGGTTCTAGACCAGGTTAAATCGGTTCTAGACCAGGTTAAATCGGTTCTAGACCAGGTTAAATCGGTTCTAGACCAGGTTAAATCGGTTCTAGACCAGGTTAAATCGACTCTAGACCAGGTTAAATCCACTCTAGACCAGGTTAAATCGGTTCTAGACCAGGTTAAATCGACTCTAGACCAGGTTAAATCGGCTCTAGACCAGGTTAAATCGGCTCTAGACCAGGTTAAATCGGTTTTAGACCAGGTTAAATCGGTTCTAGACCAGGTTAAATCGGCTCTAGACCAGGCGTGTAGGGTTATTATTATTATATGTTTATATTCTAACCATGGTTTACCATGGATGTTTATTATATGTTTATGTCCATATTATCGTCTTCAGCAGCGAGCATTTTTAATGGTTTACCATGGATGTTTTGTTTTATAAACCAGCTTTTTGAAGCTTGTCGACTTTGTTTTTAATAAGAATTTGGACAGCTGGCTATCAATTTGGCAATGAAAATATTTGAAGATATAAGCATGTGGTATTTCTATATCATCAGCAGATCAAGCTCATGTTATCCGTCTATCGATTATAATCCAGTAATTGATGAATACCTCAATAACAACGAATCAAACCAAGCTGGTCATAAGATATGGAGGTTTTTCTTTTGCAACTTACGCTGTGCTAACAGTGTGCCGATAGCAACTGGTTATCAAACACGGTTGTTCCTATTAGCAGAGCAAACATAATATTAATTATTATCACTTTTACTGGAATTGCTAGATCCTCACAAAAGCAGTAAATAATCAAGCCAGTGTAGATTTGTGCTTGTTTGTACAACTTAAGAAATCTTCTGAACCTAAATAACGTAAACGGTAATTGCAAATCGTTGTAACTTAATTGCTTTACGAGTTTGTGCAGTGCTATGCAGGAAGCAAATAGTCCGGTGTAAACAATATAAAATCCTAACCCAGTCATGGAGGCGTAATCCCAAATATCGTACATTGCGTACAATATATGAATAAGAGAAAGTAAACTGGAATTATTGTTCTCAACAAGCGTAACAAACAGAATCATTACACTATACAGAGTTAAACCTCTGATAAATATAAATGGTGTGCTAACCACCACAAATTAGAACAATGATAGAGTTTTGATACTGTCAGCAAAAACAATGAGTTGTAGAGAAGACATATTTCGCTGACCTTTTCTGAGACACGTTATAACTGAATGCCAAATTAAAGCTCATGCCATCAAAAACGGTGTATGGATTAGAACACTACCTGCTACTGTTTTGCTGTAGCGTGTTGAGTTCCTGAAAATAATTACAGCTTTGACCATGTAGAGAATTGCATATGCCCATTTATTGTACTGGAGTTTAAAACGCTTTGAAAGCTTCTCATTAATGACAACCAGTCGATTGGAAACGTTGCTAACATGAAATGGATTTGTAGGCAACGTCACTAGGTATAACATTGTGAGCAGAAGTTTATAAAAGATGTGAATTGAAGTTGTATGCCATAGGTTTTTGCAGTAGTTCGACATATTGTTTGATAGCCCAGACTATAGAAAACCGTTTCTTACATAGCAAATGTATGACGCAACTATAAACTAAATGAAAAATACAATAATGCTATTTTGAATGTTGTTACGTACGACGATACAAGAAAAATGTTTTGGTGAAGTAAGAGTAAAGGAAATTATTTGGAAGTAATGAAGGTTTCAATAAACAATTTCATTGTAAATAACAAATATAATATGATCACAAAATTAAAATAATAATTTAATATTTGAGCTACAATCAAAATCATAGTAAGACTTGGAAAAGGTTTGGTCCGTTGATATGAAGATAACAAAAATACATAACCAATTAATTAAATTGTCAAAATATGATATTCACTACGATTATTGTAAACACAAAATGGGATGAGTAGAATTAGAAAACAGCGTAGAGTAAGCTAGTTTAGCAAATTCTCAGACGATTGAAGACAGATGTAGTTTTCCATGTCTGCAAATGTTACTGCAAATATTTTGAACATTGTTTGCCAGGTTTACTATCTTGGATATCTTCTAATTATCCAAATATCTTGATAAACCTGCTTACGCTTCTCTTTTTATCTCTAATTATTAGAACTATATTTATATGTGAAATTGCGATACAGTTTGATTTACACAGTTTAATTAAATCCTTAGAGAGAACAAAACATTATAAATTTACACATTACTGTTATGTTTGATCCTTGTACTACAAGCAAAAAAAGAAACATTAAATGATGAATCGGCTTTTTCTTATATAAAGGGTGTCCGATAAGTAAACCAAATTCAAGTTCATGTGAAATCTTTCAAGAACATCCACGGATATTAACTGAACCACTGTTTGACACATACAACCTTTCAAGTTTACTGCAAAAATACTCAATGGTATTTTGAGCTATCAGTAGGAAGTTATTACAAATTTATTACAACAGTTTTTTAGACCGTTTTCCCGATTTTTTAAAGGGTGATTTTAAAATAAAGTTTCTTAGCTTAAAACTTTTAACATTTTAAAAACCAAATAAGCGCTTAAATACTCACCAAAATCAGGACTTTCAAACGAGCTATGAATGAGCATTTGTTTAGCTAAATCATAAAAGTTATAAGCATATCAACTTTTTGGCTGTTTTTGTAAATCTCAGCTCACGTAAATATTCGGCGAACAATTTGTTTAAAAAGTTTAAACTGATATGTTTAATTTTTATTCCGTTTATCCTAAGGCTACCTGGACAATATAAAAAGCTCATTTTTCAGGCTTTTAGGACTAACAAAGTAAACTTTGTCACATGTTAGTATTCGTCGAAATAAAGGATAACATTCAGAAACTTATCTCTTTCTTGTGATAAAAGTTTCTAACGTAGAATCCATAAAAAGCTAGATATCAGATCACATCAAAATCATCACGTTTTAGTCGCATTCCGTAGAGAAAAAAATTGTGAATACGCTGTATAAATTTGTTTTAAGTTTAAACTTACCTGGAATAATTACCACACAAATAAATTTAAAACTGTCAAAAATTTGGTACCTGGAAATCTCATAGGTAGCGACACATAATGTAAAGTGGCGACTTGAGTGATTGTGAAGTTGTCAGACCGAGATATTTTTTCTTTTACTTTTCTAAGGTCTTATCTATCCGCAGTATATAATACCTTGTTTATAAATGACAACTGGAATTTGTTATAAATAAATCAATTTGGTGGCTTTACTCATCGGACACCTTTAAGCAAGCAAAAATCCATGTTGGATTGTATTTACCGGAACTCGGTTGCTAACTGAACAAATATACTGAAAGTCATAATCGAAATAAAACAAAGCTCACGTTTATTCCTTTTTTGAATGGTGTTCATAGTTTTGTTTCAAAGCAAGTTTGAACTAAACGAATAAATGTTGGTCTTACATGCTTTAACTTACTTAATAAAGGAGGTTTTAATCCGCCGTATAACCGTGGGCTTTTCTGGCGGTTTACATTCGGTGATAGAACTTTAGAAGCCAGATCTACTGCAAAAAAAACGTGGAAATTGGACAAGCAGGGCCAAAGTTATGGGGGTTACAATAAAATCCTTAACATGGGAAGAAATGGGGAACTGTGCATAATTCAAACCCGAATTGAAATAGAAGTATTGATATTGTTAAACGATAAGACCGAAGACGGTTTCTATGAATTTTATGTCATGTAGTTTTAGGGTACATCTACATAAACAGAAAAGAGGAAGTTTAAAGAGCTCGGAGCTAATACAATGCAAACGGGGGTCAACCGATTTATTTTGGCCCCATTTTTGAAGTTGTTACTTAATAAAGTCAACTGTTGGATGGCGTTGCATTTTTTACTTGTTTGCCCAAGAACAGAATTAAACCGATACTATCTAATTACACGCAAAAGCTATCATCAATACTTGATCCATCTGTCATTACGTGTCTATTGAAATGTGTTATTAAATTCATAATATGCTGTAACGCTTGTTTTATTTCAACTCATTAGACTAAGTACAATATTATTCATATTCTAGTGTAACAATCTACTTTTTTAAATCGATTCATGTTTGAATGAGAGCTAAGAGGACAGCAATATTTTAGTACATCAGCGAAACTTACATGATATTAAAGCCCACAAACCCACTTTTGTGTTGTGTTTCGTTAACGCCTAGCCATTTAACATCTTTTTGGTCACAAACACACTTGTATTCCTGCCATTTTGTTATTACATGGCTCATGATAACAATAAAACAAGTCACCGTCATTGGATGTGTCACAAACCACAGGGTTTCCTATAAATTGAGCATAATTTACACAACCGCGCGTAGGCGGACCGGGACATCGGGGAAGTTAATTCTATTCAGGATAAGGGTATACTTCAGGACGTTCAAATCTTCACGTTGACGTTGACGTTCAGGACGTACTTGTGCAGGTACAAGTACATGTTCGACCCACGTCAGGTTTAGGAAGAATAGGCGTCATCAAATTTTGTACCTATCTAATGTAAATCAATTATGTAACGACTAGGACTGCTTCAATTTTATTTTAACCTGCAATTCTTATATGCGCTTAACTTTTTGTAAAAAATAAGAAAAGCGCTACATACGCTGCAGTGTAAACCAATTCTATTTATTTAATCATATTAGTGCAAGTTTTTGTTTTCGATATTTTTGTAGAACTGAATATTGTTTCTGGGTTAATTATATAAGTTGAATCAGCTATAGATAAATATTTACTCTAACCAACTCACCAACTGCTTAAATAAGGCTAAAAATAATACTATGCAAACAGATTTAGCGGAAGCATGGTGTAACTACTTTATGAGCAGGTTTTGTTCGTATGTAAGGTTTTTAAAACCTAGTTGGTAAGTTGTCAGTTCTGTTTTCACTTGTATATTGATCTTACTAGGACTTTTATAACGGTCAATAGGTCAGCAAAACTGTTAAATAAAATCTTTAAAAGAACCATTGACCTAAAAAACTTTTACCGCATTTATTAGGCTGTTGGAGGAGTTTGGCATGATATGGCCACTAAGGATGAGTTTATATAGCATAATTGAATCTAATGCAACCTTGTGGTTGGCTAGTAAATGTACAGTGTAAGAAGTACAGGTAGCTAGATCAAAGTTTATTATAAAAGTAATTATGAATTTTAAAACATTGGACGCGCATGACGCCGCGCTAAATGTTTACCGCCTTTAAAATCCCCTATTCGTGTTTAAACTAGAAAATCTTAATACTATGCATTTAAAGCTAACACTACTTATTTGGAAACTACTTATATGTTTTATTAGCCCAGCTTGTTCTACAAACTAGTCGACTTTATTTTTAATTACAATTTAAACAGCTGGCTATTAATGTGGCAATAAATTTGTTTGCAAAAATAAGCATGATGCAGTGCTAATTACATATATTACGCTTCTTATGCTCAATTTTTCCGCTCTCCTGCCCTAACATTGCATACTTAAATAACATTGAATCAAGCTCAGGTTCGGCACAAGATATAGAGGTTTTCCTCTTGCAATTTGCACTGTTCCAAATTGTAAAACTGCTGAGTTGAGTTGCTTCATCCTAACATATTTTATTTTTGAAATAATGATGGACATGATTTTTACTTTATTTGAACATCCGAGGTTATGTTATGTCTGCGAAATATGGAATACAAATTATTATCCAAGATTTACACTAAACGTTTTTGTCATGTGCACTGTCCAAATAGTTTTCATATGAAAAATTCAAGGTCTAAATTTTGTAAACCTGGAGTATGCTAATTGTTTATACTGATCTATGCGTTAAACTGTTTTATTAGTAATCCTGTACTGGAATTTAGCTGGATCAGACTTAATTTCACAAAGCGTGATCAATCAAAACTAGGTGAAATAGTCCAGTGTAATTACACATATTGCACAGTGGACCAAAATACTGGGTTTCTAAATGTGTGCTACATGATATGTACAATGCATGTAAAACGCTTAAAAACTAGATATTAAAGCATCTTTAAACATGTACATTCTCAAATACGTGATAGGCCGGTAGTATTTATATCCTTCATTAACGTTAAGAAGGGTCATTATATAGTTCATTTGTACAACATTTCTTGTGCATGTCATCAATAAATACCTGTACAGCAATACTCAACCTTGATTCGTGAATGTGTTGTGTATTTGTGAAAAATTCGAACACGAAATGTGTTACTACGTACCTATAATTCTTTCAATTAAAATCTCTTAGCATGCTAGCCACACTACCCTTCGTACATTCGTAGTACTCGTTACTATTATTAACAAAATTAAAAGATTCAAACAAAATGTTCTCTCTACGTTTATGAGCAAATCTATGCACAAAGCATTTGAATTTTCTCAACTAGTTTAGTTAAAGCGTTTAAAAAGTGTGTTGACATTCAAAAATTTGAAAATATAATTACTTCGTCATTCTTCGACAAAAAGTTACAAATTGGCAACAGCACACTCGCAAGAATATATAGCAAATTCACTACTCATTGTTATGGTTAAAATGTATTGAACAAGCCGATGATTATCTACAGTCTAGTAATTATTGTGTAATTTTAACCGTGTGTCCTATTTTTCTCAAACAGCCTTGACGGCTTGAATGACGTAAAACTAAAACGTGACTTTAGAACACCGTTACCTAATAATAACATTTTGTACCTTTTTGTGATTATAAAAAGTACTTTCTTAATATTTGCTTTCAAAAATGTCCCTAGTTTACTTGCAAATAGTTAAAAGCAAAGAAGACGGTACGGGTATTACTAATGCTCTGAATTGAGTAACTGCATTAGATTTACAATTGAGTTGAGTTAAGCAACTGTATTAGATTTACAATTGAGTTGAGTAGGGCAACTGTATTGGATTTATAATTGACTTGAGTTAAGCAACTGTATTAGATTTACAATTGAGTTGAGTAGGGCAACTGTATTGGATTTATAATTGACTTGAGTTAAGCAACTGTATTAGATTTACAATTGAGTTGAGTAGGGCAACTGTATTGGATTTACAATTGAGCTGAATTGAGCAACTGTATTAGAGTTATAACTGAGTTGAGTTGGGCAACTGCATATGGGATGCTCTTGATTTCTGCTGCCGGAAACATTTGATTTTTGGGTAACTGCATTTAAAACGCCTTAGACGCAGCATGCTGGCAATATTTTTTCCTTAAGCAACTGCATGTGCAATATTTTGAATCTGCGCGGTGGCAGCCATTTTCATAGGTGACTTAGGCAACTGCATGACTCGAGGCAAACTTTGGCAGCCATTTTGATTTTCCCTTGGGCAACTGCATTTAGTATGCATGGCTTTGCTTGATCAGCTGTGTTTGTTTTGAGTTGAGTTGAGCAACTGTATGAAGAAATTGTATTAATCTGCAGGTGCTTGAGTTGAGTAGAGCAACTGCATTTTGCAAAGCATTCGTTTTTGGTCATATATACTGCCCATGTATAAGCTGGCGTGACAGCATAGGGCATCTAATGCTTAGATTTCGGCGATTTTTTTAAGCAACTGCACCCAAAAGAAACGTGGAAACCCTTTTTAGCCGCGGGTTTTTATATTTCCAATGCTGTTGCTTAAAAAACCCAAAGGGTGTAATCATACCGGATGGAGGTGTTGTGGTTGTGGAGGGGATGAGGTGGATGATGAGGAGATTATGAGACACGTGAGGGATAGACACATGGGTGGTTTTAAATGCGAGAGATGCACGAAACGAACCAAGAATTTGTATGAGATGGAGTTGCATTTGAAGTTGGACCATGGTGATGGAGGGGATGAGGAGGAAGTGGAGGTGATCCAGTGTGAGATTTGTGGGAGGAGAAGTACAACTCAAAAGAATTGGAAGAGGCATCTCTGGAATCACAAGAGTGTTTGGGAGGTGGCAGAAATGGTGAATAAAGGGGAGAGGTTGCCACACTTGTTTAGTAAGTGTGAGGAGATGGAGGTGGTGCTGGAGGGGATGGGGGTAAAGTTGGGGTTTGGGTGTAGATGGTGTGAGATGGCTTTTGGGAGGGTGGAGGAGTTGCATAAGCATAGGTGGGAGAAACATAAGGGGGCTAAGTTGGGTAGGAAGGTAAAGGGGAGGAAAGTGAAAGAAAATGTTGAAGAAGAGGTGGATTGTCCGAAATGTAAGAATAGGTATGGGAATGTGGACAAGTTGAAGAGGCATTTGTACAAGTGTCATAAGAAAGAAAGGCATAAGCTGCTGGAGATGGTGAGAAATGAGAAGGGGGATGGAGATGAAACGGTTGACAATTCTAGTGGTTCCACCAGTCGATCTGGTGCTAGGAAGAAAGGAACTAAAGTTAAGATGGAGGTGGTTTCGGAACAAGAGGATGAAAATAATGAGGAGTCTGAGGAGGAGAACAGTGAGGTGGAAGTGAAAATGGAACTGGAAAGTGAGGACGATGAGGACATGGAGGATAATTCTATTATGCGGAGGGAGGGAACTAGAAGAAGTCTACGGTTAAGTGAAAAGATACCTAAGACTATGTTGTGGGGAGAAGAGGAGGATGAAAACGATGAACAGTTGAATGCGTTGTTTGAAGAAAGTGGTATGAAAAGAGAGATACTATAGTTATTTTTCAAAATATTCAAATCAATCTGTGGAAATTTAAATTTTTAACTTTAATAAAAACCCAACCTTCATAAGTAATTTCATTTAGTTCATTATTTATGTGATAGCCAGTACGTGAATACTATTTTACTTAAGTATGTATTTTACTGCCTGAATTAACGAGATTCTCTACAAATTCTGAAACCAATAACGAACACAAAGAATTCTTAATTGCATGCATTATTAATACTTTTCCAAAATTCGTTGCCGATAACGGGATAGAAGTATAACCGAGTACATACTAAAGCTAAAATAAATCCCGTTTTAGTTGTTTACACACTTTGACAAATAATATAATGTTATTCTCTGCAACCGTATTTATAGCATAAATGCCATTATAAATATATAAGCATAAACAAGCCGCAAGCATAGTTGATAATTTATGGAGTATCATTAGTCAAAGATAATTGAATTTTTAATTAGTTGTTCATATTTACACCAAAGGACAGTAATGAAGTTTCAAATTTATATGGAATACATATATTGAAAACCATTTTACAAAACATATTATTAGCAAAACACATTGTTTTTTTCTGATTTTATTTCAAGATTTTACAGTTTACACAAACAAAAAAGTCTTTACTGGCAGTGCTAATTTAGCACTGCAAACTATTTTTGTGGAAGCTTCGATCCAAATAGTTTTTTAAAGAAATCATCAACACTTTAGTTTAAGATTTTGTAAAGTTCTAAAAACTAACTGTTGTATCAGCATTATCAACGTGTCATAAACTTAATCTTTTTAGTAAAACTTTAGTAAACCAGATGCATATTTCAGGTTTCTGGTTTTTTAAATGTAAAATGTTCTCCAATATTCTAAGCCTATTTGCCATATCAAGTTGTATTCATTATGGAAAGGCTATATATTCAAAGTATGTTAACTTTAGATTCGGTTACTGCTATTTTAATCAAACACAAGTAGATTTTTACCTACAAACATATCCAAAAATGAGGGACTTGCACAGCAATGTGTCTACACCATTCATGCCTATTTTGTTACTTGCGCACGATTTGGCCAAGTCAATAAATTCAACGCTGAACATTATCCCACCAGTTTATTCCTCAAATAATTCCAATGGAGCAATGCCAGAAAGTCCAACAATACTTTTTGACTTATTTTTGACGGACGACGACACATTTAAAATTTCGTGGCTTGAACTTCCAAGCAAAATGCCAGAATTTGCTGTGACGGATTCCATTCCGTTAATATTTGTTTACTGTGACTTTGTTCGTAGCAAATACGAATCTCCATGGAAACTAACAATATTTACAAGCCCGTTTGATGCATATTTATGGGCTTGTTTAATAACTTCCTTCTTGGTTACTGCATTCCTACTTGAAAAACTTAATAAAGTACCAATATTGGAAATGTTGTTCATTTTACTGTCTGTGCTTCTTACACCGGGCTCATCTCCATTGTTAAAAGTATCCAACAAGATATTTATTTTTACTATATGGACACTATTATGTACTCTTTTGTCCAGTTTATACCAAGGGGAAGTTACCAGTTTAATCATCAAGCCATTACCGCCAATAACAATAGATTCAATAAAAAAACTTAAAGCTAGCAACTACTCTCTGATTTATGAACATCAGTTAAGTTTGGATTATGCAAAACAGTCAGTGCTAAAAACCCACGATCCGTTTGAATATTTTGAAATAGAAGTTGTGCCAGGCGACTGGGGAGTTTTTGATGAGTTTTACGAGAGACTTGCTTTTGACCATATACTACACAACAAGAACGTCGCAACTATAATTACTTGGATATATGTACATGTGTTTGCAAGTACTGCTAAAAATAAACTTAAGAGTACAAAGAAAGGAAGAAGAAGTGACTGTTATATGGGCAAGGAACTGATTCCGACAAGTAGTTTATACACAGCATTTCTTCAACCAAAACATGAAAAATTGTTTCAAACATATCAGTCTTTTTTTGAAGCTGGGATTGTTGACTGGTGGTTACGTGAGACGGACAAACTGGCTCATTCTCTCCGAGTACAAGATCGTGTTAAAGTTTTAAGTCCAATCAAAAATGCGGAAGACGATGAGGTTAAGGTTGCTGCTTTGCAAATGGATTTTAGAATGACAAAGTTATTTTTGTTGTGGGCGTTTTGTATTATAGTTTCAGTAGTATGCTTTGCTGGAGAGTTTTTAAGGTTTAAGAATCTAGGCGCTAATATAAACATTTTTAACATAAACAGTGATGATGTACACTTAATACTTGTTAAACCGAATCAAGTTCTTTAAAAATAAAAGTAATATCATCCGGCATAAGAATAAATCAGTTGCACATTCATCATTCATACCAGGTATTAGAAATAAGACATTAAAGAATAAAGGAATTGGTTAAGAAATTTGCAAGCTCTCCTCTTACAGACATGTCTTTTAATTAATGACATTTACGTGGCATAAGAATGACCAGGTCACAATTAATTAAATTTACTAAAGGCGATCGGGCGTATTTTGCACTCTAAAAGCTAAAGGTTTTTAAAACTAAGCTTTTGTCGATGAATTGTTTAAGTTTCATCCACATGATCTCCGTTCGATGCTCTAATAGCTCGACATTGTCTTTTCTCAGAACTCATGACTTTTGAGGTCATTTCCGGGGAAGCATTGGACCAATCTTGTTGCATAAGTTTCCAGAGACCGTCATAAGTTGTTGTACGTCTGGAAAAAAAACTTCTATTTAAAGAAACCAACGCCAAAAAAGTACATCGGCGAAGTGTTGGGAGACTTGATAGGTATGTCTTGTTATAATTATGATAGTGAATCCCAGCCAGGAGCGTAAGTCTTTGGCGTTTGCCTTGAAGTGTGTGAGGTAACCTCATGAAAAGGCTTCAGTGCGTGAATAATCCTCATCTTATTTATCCTTGGGACAGGGAGCTTTCATTCGATGTCAAACCGTCGATTTTTGAAATCAGTGCCATTGTCCGGACTTTGTAAGGCTGGACTTTCGGAGGACTGAGAAGACCTGCAGCTTTGGCTTCTCTTATTTTTCCAGTCCCATTAAGTAAATTGAAGACGCTCTTCCTGCTGATGTCATTTTCGAGTTCCCTAACCTGCTTCAGAATGACCTTTGGGGTCACACCAGCTCTGGAAAGTTCTCAAACGCTTGCTTCACACTCAGCAGTGATTTTTTTCCACATTTTAAACATTTTCAAGCAACTAGAGCACTAAACATAAACTAAAAGAGCTGATTAACTACATATGCAAGCATTACGCCTTAACTAGTAACCAAATTAAATTTACACTTATTTGTTTAGAGTGCAAAATACGCCCGATCGCCTTTTGTAGTTGTTGTTGTTATTGTTAGAAATTATTCTGGCGGAATACTGTTTTCCACTGATGGTAAAAATAGTGTAAATATAAAAAAAAGATAAACAAATTTATAAAATACAATTCCAAGGTTTATCATTCGCAGGTAATCAGTTATCAAACTTAATGGAATTTTTTATTGTGTTTTTATATTTAAACATTTAGCATATTGCAAAATATATTAAGACAGTAACCCTATTGAAAAGAGTAGATACATTCTATTCCTACAGACCAACATGCTTAACAATCTATATCAAACCAGGAAACGCTCTATCTTTAGCTTAGCCATTTTATTTGTACAGAAAATAGGCTTTAGCATATGTTCTAAATAGTTGCCTAAATGGTCTTCTCGTGCCTATGTATATTTTGCAGGTTTTACTTCACGTCATATCTCGACGCTCTAGATTCTACCAGAAAAAAACTTAGCAGATCAATGCACTATGAAAATCAATATTATTTTACATGAAGAGAGCAATTCTTATCAACCTGATGTTCTTCTCTTAAACCACTGACTACCAAAAAAACTTTGCTGGAAAGTTGGAACCTGCAAATTTTTGCATTTTATGCAAATGTACGTTCATCAATTTCTAAACAGAATCCTAAGTTTCTACTATATACATCAAGTAACTCTATAACCATTAGCGACGTAAAATAACGCGACTGAATTTTTATTCAAGCGTTTGTAAATTAATGTATTTTTCAAATGTGCAGTTATTGAAGTGTAACGTATTGTCTAAAGCTCTAAGCCTAGTTACTCTAGTTACATCAACCTGTATTGGAAACACTCAATCATATTCAACCTATGTTAACTTTGGTTTCTACGATTTTAATCAAACACAAGTCGACCTGCTTCTTCAAAAATATCCCAATATGAGGAACTTGCACAGCAATGTGCCTACGCATTTAGTTCCTGTTCTGCTGCTAGCAGACAATTTGGCCAGGTCTCTAAATTCAACATTAAAAACTATTCCAGTTTACAATGGTTCCAACCAAGCAAAGGCAAATAGCCCAACAATGCTGTTTGACTTATTTCTGACGGACAACGAGGCACATAGAATGTCATGGCTTGCATTTCAAAACGAAACAGAATTTATAACGGATATGCCCAGGTTTGGTGTGACGGATGCTATACCACTTATATTTGTGTATTGTGATTTTGTTCGTAGCAAATACGAATCTCCTTGGAAACTAACATTTTTCACAAGCCCCTTTGATGTATACTTATGAACAGGTTTAATACTTTGTTTCATAGCTACTGCAATTCTACTTCAACAACAAAATGGAGTATCTATGATGGAAATACTATCAATCTTGTTGTCTGTTCTTCTTACACCTGGTTCGTCCCCGTTATCCAAAGTAACAAAAAAGCTATTTGTTTTTACTACATGGACGTTATTGTGCACACTTTTGTCGAGTTTATACCAAGGAGAAGTTACCAGCTTAATCATCAAGCCATTAAGTCCAAAAACAATAGAGTCTGTACAAGAACTCAGAGAAAGAAATTACACCTTGATTTATGAACATCAATTGAGTGTGGATTACGCCAAACAGTCGGTGCTAAAAAGCCATGATCCGTTTGATAAGTTTGAAATAGAGGTTGTGCCGGGGGATTGGGAAGTTTTTGATGCTTTTTATGATAGACTTGCTTTTGACCATATAGTACACAGCAAAAAGGTGGCGACTGTAAATACTTGGATATATGCTCATTTCTTTGCTAGCAATGCTAGAAATAAGCTAAAAAATACAGAAAAACGAAAAACAAGCAGCGATTGCTACATGGGCAAAGAACTGATTCCTGCAAGTAGCTTGTATTTTGCATTTCTTCCTCCAAAACACGAAAAATTATTTGGAATTGATCAGTATTATTTTGAAGCTGGTATTGTTGACTGGTGGTTGCGTGAGACGGACAAGCTGGCACATTCCCTCCGAATACAAGATCGTATAAAAGTTTTAAGCCCAACACGAAATGCAGAAGACAACGAGGTACGAATTGCTGCTTTGAAAATGGATTTTAGAATGACAAAATTGTTTTTGCTCTGGGGGATTTGCATTTTAATTTCAATCATGTGTTTGGTTGGAGAGTTGTTTAGAATGAAACTAGGTTTTCCAAAGTGTATTGATATAAATGTTTGTAATAGAAGTAATGATGATGTGCATTTAATAATGGTGAAGCCAAAGTAAATTGTTTTGCAAAAATGTTCAAAGTCATGAACGTTTTTAAAAGTTCAAGGTGCAATTGAACTTTTGGTACTACAGCTTATTGTCTCCTGTTGAATAAATCATAGCTAATATACATCAAGGCTTATGTTTAATTTTTTTATTTATCAAGTAGAATTGTATTACCTACATGCATAATCATTTTATTAACTTCTTTTTCTCGAGTTGAGGGAGAAGCTTAAATTTATTCGACGCAATTCACATAACTATCTAAAAAATTGCTCTAGAAATCCAGTAAAAACTCGGCGTTTGCTGCCCTGCAAAATTCTTTCACTTCCTCCAGCTTTTCTTGCAGAATCGCCGTACACGCTTCTGTCTCATTTTCCCGTATCCACATCCCAACATTTTCAACCTTATTCAAAATCTCATTTCTGATTCCGCAAGGCAATTGTACTGGCTCCATTGGCCCGTAATCATTTCCTTCTCTCAATTTTTTCTCAATCTGGAAACAAGTTTCCTCTAATTGATCCTTTGCCAATTCTCGTTCCCTTGGATTTACATTCTCTCTAAATTTCTTAGCATTAGCTTTCATCTCTTCCTGTTCCATACTCCGACTTAATGCCACCTTTGCAAAAACATCAAATGTTGCATTTTTCTTTGTTTCTGTATGAACCACTGTTACTTTGAGCTCATTTTTAATATTAATATCAAAAGTGATATTTAGATCCATCATTCTTTCGCCCTTAGTTTTGCCCCTTAACAAAACTTTACCCAAATTCTCAGCCATTTCCTCGTCTCCCTCGTATATATCCACCGACACTTCTTTCCTCAATGACGTTTGCATAGTTACAGTTCTTGTGCTTGGAATACTAGTACCCCTCTCAAACGTCTTAAAAAGTAACGTTATACTCGTATTTGATGGAATTTTGAACCCAAGTGCATACGGAATTACACACGTCAGTTTCCTAGGTATTTCCATCTCATCACGAAAACTTGCACCCAGTAAAGCAGCACCATACACCGTTATAGGCTCCTCAAAAATAATTTCCTTTTCTTTGAAAAAATTTCTGACAAATTTTTTCAATTTGGGAATTCGAGAACATCCTCCAATAACAATTATATTGTCAACATCTTCCTTTTTAATTTTTGCATATTCCAAACACTTTGATATAGGTCCCGAATAACCCCGAACAATATGATCAATTAGCATTCCAAACTTCGGTTGACTAATTGGAAAACAAAAGTCTATTCCATTATACAACTGATCAATTGTTATCATGGTGTCATTACAATTGGATAGTTTTATCATTGCTTTTTCACACGCCACACGAATGCGTGCTATGGCACGTTGGTCATGACTAATATCCTCGTTATATTCTTTTTTAATCTCTTCCGTAAAATAAACCACCATTTGGTTAATCATCGCTTGACCTCCGCAGTTATTATTCCCGGCAATGGCACAGACTTTCACGGAGTTAGTTTCGATTAAAGCAACGCACGTGCTAATACCACCTCCGCCAACATCCACAATCATTACCTTTTTCGCTTGATCCTATTTGTAAAGTATTTTGTGTTAGAAATGATTCAATTTAAACGTATTTAAAAAAATATTATGCTCACCGGAATACATGAGAAATTGCCTCTTGTTTGTGCAAACGCGAAAGCTGCAGCTTCCGGTTCAGCCAGAATTTGAAGAAAATTCATTCCCGCAAGAGTTACCGCCTCACAAACCAAGTAACGCTGGGAATACGTAAAGTAGGCTGGAACAGTGATAACCGCATCTTTTATCGTGACTCCTAAATACTTTTCCGCGTCTTGTTTAACAGCTTCAAACAGGGCGGATAGGAACTCAACCGGAAAGTAAGTTACCGCCTCATTGTCCATTTCCAAAAGAATTTTTGAAAATTCTCCATCCTGTACCAGGGAATACGGAAAACTGGATTTGGTAGCAGCAACATCTTCCCATTTTTGGCCAATTAAACTTTTCACGCCTTCAGCAAAACAAAATGTTTGAATAAATGTTACTTAGGTTACAATACAAAAAATAATTACTCTAATGATAATTTACCGTAAAAGGTGTTTTTCGGATCGATAGTCTCTTGTTCTATGGCATCCTCCCCAATCAAACGACCAAACCTTTCTGTAAAGGAGACATAGCTAGGAGTGAAGAAGTTCCAGTAACGGTTAGGAATTCGTTTTAACATCCCATTCTGACAAACAGCAGCAGAGATAAAACTGGTTCCCAGATCAATGCCGATCACAGGATTGCAAGTGGAAGATGATTTATTTGAAGCCATAATGTTGCTGTAATAAAAAATTTCTTTAAAAAGGTTTATGAAAGCTGTCAATAAAGTGTGCATAACTTTTAGATATAAATTCGCACATTCACAAAGTAAGGTCAGCAGAGTTTTAATTCGTTTCTTCTTTCTTTGCCAACAAATATCAAGTGCGAACATAGAGATATATAATGGCAACCATTCTATTCCCACACTAGCTCGATCCTCACTTCATCTTTGCAAATTTGCTTTATGTGTATACTTGATGTGCTTTACACTAATTTGGGCTTTATCAGAATAATAATATTTTGATAGTATGCAAACTAGTTGAGTCTTGGGAGTTTTAAGAATCCTACCGTTCCCTCCAGATAAACACCTCAAACATTTAGAATAGCTACAATTTACTCTCACCATCCTTAAACATTACATTTGTCGGATCTGTCATCCTTTTGGAAATATAAACAGTCTTTAGCAGTTTTATTAACGATCAAGCGTTACAAAAAATGAGCCAAAATTGGGATTAATAGGTTCCAAATGAAACATCTGGCCTAAAGGAACTAAGTAGGCATGAATTGGACTTTAACCCACGCTAACCAATCGTACCTCATTTGCAAACGTTTATGAAATAACCATTTGCAAAGCATAGCGGGTTCCAACTAGTAAGTTTTATATGCCTTCATTAAAAGGAAAAGATAAAACGCCGTAAAAATATCAGGCACGAAAACATTAAGTTATAAAACACGTCATACGTTATGACTTATGACTCATAACACACATAAAGCTCGCGCAATCTCGAGCGTGTCAACGTGTAACTCTTCTTTTTTTCTTACGAACTGTTTTGTTAGCTGCCTGCCTTTTATTTGAACATTAGGAGTATTGTGATTTTGCCAAAAGTATATCTTGAGTTTACATTCATGGCTACACGAATAGCACTTTATACGTGGCCACAACACCAATTTTCATTACCTTGCCATTCCGTCTTATTTAAAGATCTACAAGACTTCCAACCATCCTGTTAGATTGCTAATGCACATATCAGCGACCTCTATAAAATTAATAGAAGATATCAAATCAAATGTATATGATGTTTGCGTAAAACAAACAAAACAAAAATCATTTATCAGATTTATTTTTTATTCAAAGGCTATTGCTTGCTTTCGTAATTTGTAGAACTGCACACTAAACTACAGCCACTTATAATTTGTTACTTTAAAAATGCCTGAATTAAGTTGTCTCAATTGCAATTAACACAAGTTATCCAAAATCTACACATTGATATCTAATACGAAAACAGAAAGTTTTTTTATGTATTCATTGCTTAAATGTGTATCGTATTATTTTTAGTTGTTAATGTTTATTTTTTAATGAAACGAACTTTTATTACTTCACCGTATAATTTAAGTACGCATTGTTTTTTTACTTTTCAATTGTCAATTGTTAAGTTAGGGAAATGGTAAATGAGTTTTATGGCATGGTTCCAAGTATTTTGAAAATGCAACAAAGGGAATTGCATACTCTGTCAACACTATATATATATATATAGTCTCCAAAGTCACTTGGACGCTTATAAATTGATTCAATGTTAAACGTTTTATCCTGTATCCAATGAAGTCACATTATGAGCTTTAGTAGCCTGTTTTGAACATTTGTTTCCGAGGACAATATTTACGTTGATATTGGCAGAAAATGACAAGTTACAAAATTATATTTAAGTTTTATTACTTCATCATTGTTCAATAATTTATGTTATGTTATATTTAAGCGTATTTTACCCCCGTCTTTCAATGGGTTTAGGACCTTTCACATTTCCCCCAGTTTTTACCTTTTTCTCCCACGGACATATTTCCCACTTCATTTTTTCCCATTTCATCTGCAACAAGGACAAAGCTTGATTTCGTTCTTCCGCGACACCTATACAATTTGCAATGAAATACATATAAGTTCGTCCTTCAATTTCCAGCTGTAGTTAAGCACTTATTACGCTAAAATTAAAAAACTTGATCACTCTCCTTCTCACTTCTGAATACTAAAAATTATTAACAATGTCTCAAAATAAGTTTAAAAACTCTGCACTTAACACTAAGGAGCCTCCAGCCAAGGTTATGCTACGAATTGTTGTTGTTTCTGTGGAAGACATTATGACATCATTTGAGTACCTAGTGTCATTATCAAAAAACTGGAGCGAGCGAGGTATCTAAAAATATTTAGAGTCCTTTTGGAAAACGTATATGAAAGGATATGGTTCTCAGTATGCTCTTAAACTTTGAAATTTGCACAACCGTGTACTTGAAAGCAACCCAAGGACCATCAATAGCGTAGAAGCTTGAAACAGGTGTACTCAGATTTTGGCAGATGTTCCTGAACGTTCCATCCAAACGTTCCCATAAGCCGTTGTACAAGCTTATCATGTTATTCCAAGATGAACAGCGGTTTACTACCATCATTATTCGTGATTCAGAAACCTCGTCACTTTAATTTTAAGAAAAGGCCGACGCTACGAAAGCCTTGGACATTCAAAATCTACCCAAAAAGTTACGATCTGGTGTATCTGCAAATAATTCTGTCGAAGTACCGACACAAGTTGTTAGTAAAAATGCTTTTGCGGAGCAAAACAGTACGGCTCCAATAAAACGGTCTAGAAGGCGTAAACTATATGACACTACAAATATCCGAAGAAGTCCAAGACAAAAATTAAATTCAGTGTATATAATTATTGTTTGATGAATAAATAAATACATGACCGTGCACGGCCGTGTCTACTCACTTTAAGCATTGGCCTATAATAAATGCTCTATATTTTGATTTATACACAAATGCGTTGCTTTTTTCTAATATTACTTGAGAATTTGTCGTGTGAAATCTGTCCGTGTGGCATGGGAATATTTGCAAATGGGAGACTTGTCCTCGTGTGAAAATTGTCAAATGGGAAAGTCGAAATGGGAAGAAAGTCCTAGTGGCAACGGCGGAAATGTGAAAGGTCCGTCACCCCTTTCAATTACCACTAAACATTTTGAGCAGCTCTTCACCCTTTTTAATTTGCTGAGTTGACTTGACAATTTTTTCAGTAATCCGTGCCTCAGCATTTCCCAGTGACAACTTGTTGACCAAACTTAGCAATTGCATGTTGCAAGTTGGCACTTGCTCAGTACCCAGCACGTTATCAAGCATTGTCATAACCTCTTCTAAATGGTACTTTCCAGCCGCGTATATAAACTCAACAATATTTTCTGGTTCTTTCCAAGCTGCTAGTAACTCCCCGGTGTAAAAATAATGTAGTAAAATTTTCATGATTGGTTCACTTATATCATCAACTTTGATAACGCCTGTATTCCTCTCAGACATCTCGGCATCCATCATGGACTCAAAAACTGAATTTCTTGCTGCATAATCAAAGAAAAATAATCAATTTTGAATCAAAGTAGATTAAAATTATGCTAAACTATTTACCAGTTAGAATAAGACGATGAGCTACAAGTTCCTTTCCATCACTACAAACTATTTTCAAGTCGGCTGAGCTAGAATCGTCACGCAGTTTAGCCAAACCTTTTTTCAATTTTTCCACGGAGCAGGAGTCAAAGTAATACATTGCCTGTTTTGCTGATTGGTCAGACATTGGTTTTGTTGTCAAGACAATATGCGTAATTTTAAAATAAAGTGTGCCATTTGAGTCACAGAAACTTGCTGATACATTAGGTGCCAACTTCATTTTCCAACCTGGGCTGTATCCAAACTCTTGATTTATTGTAATACGGGGAACTTCACTCTGAAACAGAATGCTTTGCTGTTATTCATTTTCCAAAAACAAAACTTGTTTCAAAGTTTCAAACCGTTTTAAACAGTTACTTTAGAAACTACCTGTGCAACACGACTCCAAGTTCCCGGTTGACCTGTTTTCGAATATTCAATACTGTTTTTCACCATCAAGTTTGACGAACAGCCTTGTTCCTCCAACAACCTGAAATAAATCATCAAAGAGTTTCCATGACCCATCCTTAGTCCAGCTAGCCACTTGGACCAAACTGTGGATGGCTTTCCAAACTCAAACTTTATGGTTTGGTCAGCTAGCAAATTTTCCAATTGTTGGGCATATGGAAAGTTACAAATGCTCCAGACAAACTCATGTACTTCCTCCACCACCTGTTAAACAAAAATTTCAAATTATTTAAGATTTTAGAAAATAAATTATCAAAAAATTGATACGTACACATACTCCAGTAGTATAATGTGGAAATTCCTCCATCCTAATTCCGAAATAAACAGATGTCCTGGCTGATGCTGGCCTGGTAATGTAAAATGCTCTCATGATAATAAACTGGTAATAATGAAGTGATTAAAAAGTCCGTTTGTGCTGGACAGGTTGACCAAATGCTTATGTTGCTTTTATCTTGAATTTGATTTTTATCTCAAAACAAACATATCAAAACGATATGGCTCAATCGGTCAGAATAAACATATTATATTGATAAGTTCTTTCATCTGGCTTATTTTGCACTGAATTTTACACTGTGCAGTACGATGTCGCAAAAATTATCTATGTGATCTCATTTTAACGTAGGAAAATGAAAGCATATAAGCTATCCCAAATTATACTATATTTATGTATCATATCTAACTGAGTATTTGCAGTATCTTGAGTCTATTATTACGTGTCTCATTGAATCAAAAATTGTCCAAACCTAGTGACCAAAATTCGAATTTTTGTAGTGGAGTCAATTTTTTTCTGAAAACTTGTCGATGCTATTTCAGCTATCTTACAAATATAAACTGCACACCATTATAATCTACAAATTCCTGTTTCGTTCTGTTAAAACCCACTTTTGTACTTAACATTTCACTAAATAGACCGCACAATGATATGACAATGCATACTGCCCACAATAGAAACAACTTTGTTATTTTAAAATCCAAATGTAAAGCTGCAATATTGACCTCGTTTTCCTCTGCACTTTTTGTTGAACTTAAAACTCTTGTTCGATCCTGTACTCGGGGCGAATAACCAATTGCGTAAGCTTCTTGTAGCCACCAGCCAACAATGCCAGCTTCAAAGTAAAACTGAAAGGTTTTAAAGAGCTTGCTATGATTTGGTGGGAGAAATACTGAATACATATTGTTTGTAGAAATTAGTTCTTTTCCAACGTAGCAATCACTTTTAGTTTGATTTGCATCTTTTAATTTGTTTTTGCTGTTGCTGGCAAAGAACAAAGCGTATGACCAGAATACAATGCTAGCGTGCCGTAGTGCTTTTATATGATCTAAAGCTAATTGAGTAAAGAAATCACTTAAGAAAATACCCTCTTGGACAAACTTGGTTTGAAAACCAACAAAGGGATCTGTTTTTTGTAACACAGACGATAATGCACTGTAAAGAAATATGGGATTAGGGTAAATCAACGTGTAATTCTTTTCTTTGAGTTCCTCTACAGAATCAATAGTTATTGGTGGCGGTGGGCTAATAATTGAACTTGTCACTTTGCCCTGATATAAATTGCTTAGGAGAGTGCACAGAAACATCCATGTAATTAGGATAAGTAATTTTTCGGACTTTTTGGTTATTCCCGATGGGCCTGGCGAAATGAGAACTGACACGAGAATCGTTAATGTTGAAAAGACTGATAAACTATGCAACCTGTTTAGTATCACGGCTGTAATTACAAAAGATGCTACTAGACATATCCACAGATACAGATCAAATGGACTTGTAAAGATTGTCAGTTTCCACGGCGATTCATATTTGCTAACAATGTAGTCACAATAAACAAAGTTTAGGGGAATGGAATGCGTTACATAAAATTTTGGTACATCTTGTTCACTTTGATGTTTCAACTTTTGAAAAACTTCCCAGGAGAACTCAATCACTCTTCTGTCTGTTAAAAGCAAATCAAAAAGGAATGTCGGACTTTCTGCTACTGCTTCTTTGGAACTGTGTACGGAATAATTTGGAATGACGTGTAGAGTTGAGTTCATTGATTTGGCCAAGTCACTGGCAAGCATCATTACTGGAATCAACGCTGTTGGCAAATTAGTATGCAAGTCTCTCATTTGTGGGTATTTATGTAAGAAGAATTCAATAACCGTTTGATTAAATCCATATAAGCCAAAGTTTAGGAACCTAATGGTATCTGATTGAACCGTAGATTGGTGAACAAGAATAACTGTGAGAGTTAGTTTGAAGAAATTGTGAAATGATTGTCTACTCCTTAGGTGAGCATTTATCAAATACATTGTGACAGAACTGTTTGAAATAGATTAGAAAAGAAGAACGTATTACAATTACTAAAACGGTTGTAGAAATATAAGCCCCTAAACGATGATGCGTCATTTTTTATCAACAATGATTGTCAGCCTATAAGTCTGGCGATTCCAATTTTTGGTACAGTTCAATTTTTGTTGATCCAATTTTGCACTCCTAATACAATATACCTACTTTAAAGTTTCCACCTTTTTATAGGCTGAAGAATTAAGATGTGCGTCATCTCTTATCCACGAAAAAAGAGTCAGAAACATTTGTGCTTATAAAAATATGTAAAGAATGTATTTCACATGTAGTGTAATTTTAAAATCCTAATTAGCTATTTTAAATACAGGAACACAATAAATGTAAGACCAGCAACAAAATATTGATTAAAAAGGACGGCCTAAATTGTATTTGAAAATATAACGGGTAAACATATCATGATACTATCCAGAAGTAATTAACATTGTACGTATGAAATTATGTTGGCTGGGGCACAACAACAACATACAAGAAAAATGTGTCGTCGTACCTAAATAGTAAATGACAAAGTATAAAATGCGTTAAAATTATTAGGTCTAGTAATAATAGAAACTGTTTACGTCAGTCAACCAGCCAACCCTTCAAGCTATTTAACTCACGGGTTTGCTAAATATCAGGTTTTTATATTCCAAATGATTGTGAGTTATTTAGTTTTTAGAAACTATGTACTTATGGTATAATGAGTCTATATTAGTAAAATGTGCATAATAATAATCTTTTAGGAAGCAAATGTGGAGTCAAACTCTATAACCATGCATTAGTAGTTTGTAATTAATCTGTGTTAAGTCAGACAAAAGTCAAGTTGCTGCAGTTTTAAGATATGTTTACGAAAATAGCAATAAAAAAGCATTATGGCCTTTAGTACACGAATCAAATTCAAAGGTTTTTTAAGCCACATTTTTTACTAGAAGAACAGGGAGCACGTGAATGAGGCTTTGGATATTTCGGAGTGAGACAAGGATTACTGACGCTTACGCTAACGTTCTTATCGTCTTTCTACACACAAATTACAGCTGTCATACATCATATTGCTAAAAATCAAAAACTAGCACAACTCTAGCCTCACGTTGAAATGTTTTTAATTTGATTAGGAAAATTAAATTAAATATTAACTGCTCTGCTCAACGTCTTGTGTCGTTGACGTCGCGATGTTAACTCTCGCTAGTAAATTTGTGCTACATTTTATTATTTCCATAGAGCTTTAAGACTTGAGTCTACCAACTACTAATCAAAATTTTTAATCGAATTATTTTTATCTAAAGTGTAATATATGAAATCATCTCGTTGTGTTATTATGTTTCATATCATCAATAAGGTTATGGAGGTACGATACGACCCGACTAATCAAAAATTAAAACTAGATTATGTGGTAGTGTGAAACAAAATATTTATTAAAATACCGTCTTTTATGCCGTCAGAATTTTATAGACCAAAATAGGCCAAATGATAGCTGCGTATCATGTTTGAAAAATTCTTATATCTTCTCTAGTAGATTGAAAATTTTAACACCACAATCCAAATATGTCAAGCAATCGTAGCTACATTCCTTACACAAGTTTACATGTTTTCAAAACTTTTCCACAGTAAACTATGTTGCTTGTCACTACCGTTGTGCTCTATAATTGAAATGAGTTGTGCTTGTAGAGAATAGACATCCTGACAATAAATGTACGCAAACATATTCAATTAAATTTAAAATAGAATTTTTTAAATACTTTAAGGAAGAGCAATGTCCTCAATCTCAATTCAACCAGTAGATGTACGGTTGAGAAGCAATATATATACCATGGTTCAACGGCTATGATTCTGTGACACGTACTGAATAATCTAATACCGTTGATTGCTATTTTCAAAACAATTAATAGATTCAGCGACTTTTTGAAGCGATAATGCTATGCAAAAATAATGAAGTAGAAACACAGAAAGTGTTAATCAATTCGGTGGTATATTTTTTCCGCCTTCACAAATCTACCTATGTTCGTCACACAGTGGAACAACACTAAGCATTGCAAACTCCGACACGTCACTAAAAAGTAGTTGTAAGTCGTATAACATATCAAGTCAAACAAGCGTAAATTTATCCACTAAATTATTTTGTCAGTAACATCGTCATCCTCTTCCATTCCTTCAGTACCAAAGTTCCCTTCAGGTTGAAATGAAGCAAATGGAAAGTGATCCTGTTCAGTAAAAATTATAGAAAGCCTCCTGATCCAAGCTGGAGCATTCATACATATACATTTCACAATACTAGTAGTTCGGTCTTTTGTGGTATTCTGATTAGCACTAAAATGCTTATAGCAGAAAAACACCTCATCAACTTTTATCTGGGTTTTAAGTTAGTAAAACGTGTGGGATTTTTAGTTCCCGATATCGATTCAAAGACAAAACGAATGTTCATTCCCAAAGATGTGCATCTTGTTACAAAAGCCTATCGCCGATTTGCATGGCTAATTCTTTTGACTATAATAGTTGTAGCTGGAGTTTCATATGAAGCTATTAACGGACTAAAAACTGTAGATTTACTACAATGTTTATTTTTTATTATCTTCTACTGCACCGTAGTATACCTGCAATATGTCTTAATAAAGAAACGCAAAGAAATGAGTCAGTTATTTAATCATCTGGTGGCGTTTGAAAAACACCGTAACCGTAAGTTATAAAATCAATAACATCTAAAATTTCAGCAATATCATAAAAGTAAATAAAACTATTTCTGCATTTCAGCAACCAAGTGGAAACCTCCAGGTTTGCGAGGATTTTTAATAGCTACCTTTGTCAAGGTTGCACTTGTTACTTATCCACTGGCGTTGGTAGCATATCTTGTCCAAATTACGTTAGTACCTTGCCTACCAGCGCATTTTGGGTATTTCTTTCATTCGCATTGTAAATCTGCAGCCTCCCAAAAATTACAATTTCTGCAACATGAAAATGCTTTCACATTTCTTCTGACGTGGATCACTATTCTGCTGGTTTCTTATTTATCATCTATGTATAGCATGCCCTCATACGTTCTTGAGAACATCTTTAGCCTGACATGTTGCCAATGCCTGAGAAATTACATGCTTTTGTATTTAAGGTATGGTCATACTTATTAGCTAGAATGTTTTAATTATTTCACTGATCGATGTGTGCTTGCTTTTTATTTAGAAACTTACGACGCCTAACTCCCAGCATTCTGTTTTGGCGCCGAAAAGTGCAAATTTTCCGAGAAATCCAATTACTGTGCGTAGAGTTCAACAACTTTCACCAAAACTACAGTTCAGTAGTAAAACTGTATCAAATGGCAGGAGCCTTGGTGCTATCAATGTTTGCTATGATAAAGCTTTGGAAGGAGCTGCTGCTTCCACAACAATTGCTGTTTGGAATGGCTGCCATTGAATTTGCATTGGGGATTGTGTTTGTGTTTGGTATTAAAGCATATGTTTATGCTACCTCCCAGGGGCTATTACGAAAAGTAAAGCAGCTATACAGATTGCGTAGAAACAAGTGGTTTAAAAAATACACAACGTCCTGGCCGTTACTAAAGGTTTATCTGGGTTCGGTTAATTTTGTTGACGAGCTTACCCCATTCTGTGTCATGAATTTTGCTCTGAACCAAATAGCTAGTCTGCTTCTTATGTAAGCTTAGGTATTATCTGTAATATTTTAAATTTTTTTGGTTCAAATTTGTGTAGCTTGGTTAGATTAAGCATTTGAAATATAAGGCTTATTGAAGTAAGAAAGAAAGTATAATTTCGTAAAGAAATCTGTTTGTCATTCACACTTTGTACATAAGCATTGTAATAAATATAAATTCAGGCATCCAGGTTTCTACATTTACACTGCATTTTACAAAATCTCGTTTTTCCATAAGAGATAAGTTACCACCAGTATTTAAATATGCGTACAAGTTGACTGTAAGATTTGTATGTGTCTACTTGCGGTAAGGCGTACCCGCAAACAATAAGGAAAATTACTTGCGCGATGTCAGAAGCCATACACATCTTCAATTAGTTTGATTAAAATCTAGTTTGGTTTGACCTAATTGTGCTAAATAATACTTTTCAGAGTTACCCAGGCTTCCCATATTATACTATTGTTTGTGCAACAATTATGGTACATTTACTGTTAAAATGGTAGCTTCAAACGCTTGATAAATCAAAATACTCAACAGGATATATTCTTACATTCTATGTTGTTCCGAAATATTACTTTCCTATTACTAAATCTCAAACTTTAAAACGAGACGTATCTTTCAATTTACGTTACAAATATTTTTTTGCTATACCCTTACGTGCTTCAAAGCCAGTGACAAGTAACAAGCCTATAAACGGATGGCTCTTTAATTGAACAAATGGATTTACATATTTTAATTTTAAAGACTGCGTATTAATTCTTTTAACTGATAATGGGCTTGCTCACACACTAATCATAATCTTATCATTCGGATAATACAAACGTTTATGCCCTAGCCACAGTGCCCACAAACAAATTTTAATATACTTAGTACGTAAACATGTAAAGTTAATATTATGTTAAGCTTTTGTCAAACACCAATCTAATTAGATTTGAAAAACTAGCGTGTAATATCAACCTATAAAGAACTTCTACGAATAGAACTCCTAAGTCCTAACAATAATTAAATAGTTTGTTCAGTTCAAACATAATTAAGTAGCACTTTTTGAATTTCTGAAATACATCTATGATGGCGATTTGGTTTACGATTTGTTTGCGTATATTTCTTATATCATTTCTGCAAAGGATCATTTTTGTAAAAGGAGTTATTACGGTAGAACACTTTCCCGAAAACTCTAACTTTTATGAAATAACACGAAGATATTCACATTATCAGAAACTATTACCTCAACACACAAACACGAAAATAATTGCCAATCTAAACAAACTTCTGTCGCTATACGAAACCTGTCTCGTGCATTTGATTAACTATGACGGCATCGACTTTCTACCTTTTACTATTCCCGTTGCATTAACTCGATATGACGTAGTGGAAAATTACTACGCCGTGGTCTGGAACCTATCAAACTTAACTCATAAGCCAACCATTAGTCATCGCGCTCGTATGTTTCCAATTGAGAAACTTCCAGGACCAAGTTCAAATATTACCTGGTGTAAAAGAGAAATGCCCAGCTTAGAGTGTCCGGACATTCCATTTGTCGATAAGTCCACGTCATCAAAGTCATGGTTGTGTGAAGCGCACTTGTACATGTTTCCTCCATTGGATTCTAATTTTTACGGAAGGAAAGCTGACAACATGCAACCAAACTTACGAATACCTGCAAGCATTAGACGCCTATTTTGGGCAACCACTCAAGAAAGAGAAAATGGGCACGACTTTTTCAGTATGGATGTTAAGCTGTTTACAAGAGAACGGCATGATTTATTAGTGAATGTTGAAAGTAGCGCGATTCTAAAGTTTTGGACCAGTACACTCACACAAAGCTTGCATTTAGCTGATAGCACCACGCCAACAAACCACAAATTTTTTGATATCACCCTTAGATTTTCTAAATACAATGTGCTTTTGAAACGTGTGGAGTTAACATCAACTGCAATCGTTTATCTCTGCAGATTTTGCGGTCCCACTAATAAATTTTTTACAAAGCTGTACATTGGCTTTCCCAATACTCGAAATGAGTTACTTACCATAACAGAGAATCTTAGAAGTGTTTTAAGTAATATATTTTATGCCATATTTACAACAGGAAGACCATTTTACAGCAGTTTTCATACCAGATTTGAACCATTTCCCAGACTCAAAGATTGGAATGACATGAGACAAATTTTAACCAGCGATAAATTTACCTTAGATGAGTTTAGATGGGAAATGGAGGCAAGACTGCTTGGAGAAGTGTTTGCAAATATTACACTGACCACAAGCTTTGCTACAACTACTTTAGAGTTTTACGAAACGTATATGACGGATCTGGAAATGTATTATTCCATCCCGGTGATTACCATATTTTCTTCGGGTAACCGCGACTCCTATCAATTTAACATACATCAACAGTCCTTGAAATTTGTAAGTTGTGGGAGACCAGAAACAAAAAATCTTAATTTTGCCAATCTAGTTTCAATCTTTGACCCCGCCATTTGGACTTCAACTGGATTTAGTGTATTATTAATTACTTTGTACACCTTAATGTGTGTAGTTTTTTACAAAAATGTAGCAAGCTCACTGGCAATGAACGAATTTTCATTGGGAAAGAACTTCTGGAACAATTCTCTTGCCGCACTGCTGCTGTGTCTACGTCCTTTATTGGAACAAGGAACTGTTGTGCCAACAGCAATTACTAAACTTACAAGCTTGCGCGTAATGTTGGTCCTATATTTCCTGTCTGTTACTGTTCTAACCGCCCTTTTCAAAAATGAGAATATTGTTCAGCTTACACTTCCACGTGCCATAATACCGTACGACACGTTTGATTTGCTGGTTACTCATGGATTTCGCAGTTACACTAGAATGACTTTTGTAAACTATGCGGACTTAGGTGGCATTGAAGAGTTTATCAGCATTAAGCTACCTATTTTTGATATAAACTCTTTACTGCAAAGGCTAAAAATTCAGCCATATTTATTTCACGATAGTTTAGTATATTCAAGTGAACTGTTTTCTTTTGCAAAGAATTTTGAGAACTCACAACGCAAAGATATTGCTAGAATAACAAAAGTTTCAAATGAGAGTCAGTATTTACTAAATCACACTACAATTTTGGATTTTGCTCTAGATTTGCTATGGCATGATACCCCGTCTTGTACGTTATTTGGACGAAATAGTACTTGTGATATTTTAAAACCCTGCAATATGACTGCATTGTTTCTTCCCGACACGGAAGCTCATATTAAATATCTTGAAATGAAGAAACATGGTTATGAAAATGTATTTTTGAGTAAAGAGAGTAGATTTAAAAACAGGTTTGGTTTAATGTTTGCTCGTTGGACGCATCCAACGCTGGTTAAAAGGCTAAATGGCTTGTACTCGTCGAATTTGTTGGAATGGTGGAGAACATTTGTTGTGGATTTTATTCCCAAGATTCGAACAAAAGTGTGGGACGACATAAAACCTAAGCCTGCAAGTTTGAGTGGTAATATATTAACCGTTTTTATAATTGGAGTTGCCGGTGTGCCGGTTTGTAGTTTAATTTTTATTGTTGAAAATGCCTCGTTTGAAAGAATTAAAAGAATTTATATTTTCATTCGGAACAAGTTTACAGCAATGAAGGATGCTTTTACAGGTTGCAGTGTAAAACGAAATTCTACACAAAATAAAATTACAATAGCTTCTAAGTGGGAGTGGGAGGGTTAATGAATGAAGCGCAGAAAGTAATAAATTACACTTTATATAAATAAAACATTTAATTTTTTAATTTGGACTATTTTTGTGAAAGATGCACTTTTTGTTTTCATATGTACTCCATATAACACAGATTGCTGCCAGCTGCAATTGATTAACTGTTACAGCAAAATTACTGAAAACTATTCTCTTAATCAGCATTTAATCCAGGCTTTTTAAGCATTCAAATATTCTTTGAGTTGCTGTGAACATTTATGAAGCAGTAGTTTTTGTATATTATACCCAGCTTCAATGCCAGCATCTGTGAGCATCAACAATAAAGTTTGTTGGTAATTTCTCATCCTAATATTTCAACTTATTACCTATTTAAATTTGATTGTGATTCAATTCAATTTAAACACCATACTGATTTATCATAAGACATTCCTAAAACGTGACTCACTTGCACGGTTACAAGTTGTCAACGTGACAAACTACATAAGCAAGCCAATTTAGTAAATGTAATATTCACGTTTTTGTACACTAGTACATCTTTTTATACTTGAACCAGTTGGTGTCCCAACATTAAAAACTCACGTTTTTATCCAATTAGTTTAATTTTAAAGGTATACAGGTGTTTAGAGCTCATGATATGTCATTGCAAATAATACATTGCATGGTCAGCATTACGTTGTTTTATTTCTACGTGTCAGTTAGCATGCTAAACACGGGTATTAAATCAAACAGAGACGGATTTATTTTGTGAAGATAAAACACAAACTATTTTTTTAGTTTTACACGAAATAAAACCCGGAAAATGATTAATTTTTACTACGGTATAAAAGTGTGGACGAGTATAGCTTACGGCAGATCTTCATAATATCCATAGTACCTTAGATATTAGTCGTAGCAAATACATTATTTCAATAGTTAAATAAATTGTTTAATCAACTTAGAGTGGTTTATTAATTTTATTTATCAGTTCATGCCACACTAGTCTATAGTTTATAGAAGCTTAACACAGAATATATTTTACCAAAAAACTTATATCTAATCTAACTTAGATCTTACTTTAAATAAAAGGAAAAATATTTTAACACTGTGGACTACAAAGTTATTACACTTTTATTTTTTTGTTGAGCGCCGCTTTTGTTGCTCGAACAATCAATTTATCTGCTGGATAGAAGCTTGATACAATATAACATAATATGTAAGTTTGCCATACATCAGGGAACATCAGGATATCTTCAATATCTTGCTTCCACCAACAATAAGCTCATCAAGTTAACACAGTAACACAGAAAGACGCCTATACAAAGTAAATTTAACATTCTAACACTATGACAAATTAACATACGTAGATCTGTCTTAAATTTAATTAAAAATAAGTGAACAAGCTTTCATTAAAAATCCATGCAAGTACAACCCCTTATTTTTTATACTAGAAGGGGTCCCGTTCCTGCACTAAGTGCAGGAATATTTACACGCAAATATGATAAAGGACACCATAATTTCCAGCTTCCACCCATAATTCTGCCAAAATCCCCATATACACTCCCATAGTGCCACAATCCCATGTATTCTTCCATAGTGCCACCATTCCCATGTATTCTCCCATAGTGCCACCATTCCCATGTATTCTCCCATAGTGCCACCATTCCCATGTATTCTCCCATAGTGCCACATTCCCACTTCAGTAACCAATTTATATGCCTACTGAAGTAGCAATGTGGCACTATGCTGCCACATGCTTACTTCAGTAGGCTTATATAGCAAGAAAAAACGGTGTCCTCCAAAGACGCAGCCAGCCGGCCAGGTAGACTCTTTGCTTATGTTTTTGATTGTTCATCTGTTAGCATGAATGTTAGCTTGTGGTATTCTGTACGAGCATATGGAATTACTACACTAATTTGAAGTTAAAGTAACATTACAAGTGCCCTTCAAGTGTTTTGTAGATAAGTGCTAGATACTTGAATTGAATAGCTAAAGCATACAAATTTAACTAAAAATTCATTTGAAACAAACGAAATAAAATCTTCTTGCAATACGAGAAATCATAATGGAAATCTGGTCAAAAATGTATTTAGTCTTCATTGTTCTCTTATCTCTATGCAAACTTCCCTTTGTGAACGGATTCATAAAAGCCGAATATTTCTCGGAAAACTCAACGTTTTACGAAATCAGCCGAAGCTACTCCAAATACCAACGACTTGGTCCTCAACACGCCAATACAAAAATCATTCAAAACCTAAATCAAGTTCTGTCGCTTTACGAAAATTGCCTTGTGCATCTGATAAACTACGACGGCATTGACTTTCTACCCTTTCAAATACCCGTAGTATTATCCCGATACGATATAGTGGAAACACTCTACGCAGTAAAGTGGCAAATTTATAATTTAATTTCAAAGCCAGTATTTAGTCACAGATCTCGACTGTTTCCAATTGAAAAAGTTCCCTTGGCTAATGAAAGCATTCACTGGTGCAAACGACATTTTCCCTTTTTGGAGTGCCTAGATATTCCATACATGGATAAATCCACTAAATCAAGACCATGGCTTTGCGAAGCGCATGTCTACTTGTTTCCGCCAATGGATCCAATCTTTTATGAAGTAAAATTGAACGAATTGGGACTAAATTTGCAAATTCCTGCTTGTATACGACATCTTTTCTGGGCAACCACAAATGATCGAATAATGGATCATGACACTTTTAGCATGGATACTACTCTTTTTTCAAGGGAAAGACACGATTTATTTATAAGTGAAAATAGTTTGTATACCTCACATTTCTGGACTAATGCACTTACAAAAACTTTGCTTGTGGCCGAAAGCAGCACTCCAATAAACAACCAACTTTTTCAGATTAATTCTAAAATATTAAAGTACAGTGTACTATATAAACGATCTGAAATAGAACTTACATCTTTGTTCTACATGTGCAAATTTTGTAACTCCAAGATGCAGTTCATAACTAATAAGTACATAGGTATTCCCAGTAAAAGAAGCGACTTACTCCAAAGAACAAGGAAACTAAGAAATAGGCTTAACCATATATTTCACGTTATATTTTCATCAAGCAGACCACATTACAGTAGCTGGCAACCTAAATCTAATATCTTGCCGAAGCTTAAACAATGGAAAGATGTAAAGGACATTCTATCCAACAGCAAATTGACTTTAGATGAGTGTAGGTGGGAACTAGAAGCAAGACTGCTTGGAGAAGTGTTTTCAAATATTACCTTTGCTTCAAGCTTTTTCTCCAGTACTAATGAATTTTTTGAGTCACGCTTCTCAGAGCCAGAAATTTATTTCTCCGTTCCAGTAATATTCATGTTTCCAGCCGGTGATCATGATTTCTACAGTTTTAAATTACACAAACATTCTTTAAAATTTGTGAGCTGTGGATGTCCTGAAGTAGAAAGTCTGCATTTTAAAGAACTTTTGTCAGTATTTGATCCTTCCACATGGGCTTGTATTGCATCTTGTTTACTCTCAGTTACGGGGATTACCGTTGGCATAATATTTTATAAGACATTTACAAGATCAGAATTTGTTTCATATCCTTTTAAGAAGCAGTGGTTTTTTAACACATTCTTTGAAACATTTTTGCTTCTAATTAGTCCATTGCTAGAGCAAGGAACTTTAAACATTCCAAGAGCAATTTTAAAGGTTAACAGTATGAATCTAATGCTAACATTATATTTTCTTGCAGTGACAGTAATTAGCACATTATTCCAGGGCAATAATATTACTCACCTTACACTTCCACGCGATATTGTTCCTTACGATACATTCAATTTGCTTGTTTCACACGGGTTTCGTAGTTATACAAGACTAACTTTGGCCAACTATGCCGATCTAAGTGGTTTCAAAGACTACTTCAATTTAAATATCCCGTTTTTAAATGTAAACTCAATTGTCAGCAGGTTAAAATTGCAGCCAAATTTGTTTCATGATAGTTTAATATATGCCAGTGAATTGTTTTCCTTTGCCAAAAACTTTGAGCATTCCCAACGCAAAGACATTGCCAGACTAACAAAAGTTTCAAACGAAAGTCAGTATTTGCTTAATCATACCAAAATACTGGATTTTGCTATTGACTTGTTGTGGCACGACACTCCGTCCTGCACATTATTTGGAAGAAATAGTACTTGTGATATTTTAAAACCCTGCAATATGACATCTCTATTTCTGCCAGATACCGAAGCTCATATAAAATATCTTGAAATGAAAAAACGAGGATATGAAAATGTATTTTTGAGCAAAGAGAGCAGATTTGAAACCCAGTTTGGTGTTTCGTTTGCAAGATGGACGCATCCTATTCTAATTCAAAGAATGAATGGTTTGTATTCCTCAAATTTGCTTGAATGGTGGAGAAAGTTTGTGGTTGATTTTATTCCAAAGATACAAACTCGGGTTTGGGAAGAAAAACATCAGCCCAAGCCAGCAAGTATGAGTGGAAATATTTTAACCGTTTTTATAATTGGAGCATTTGGTATACCAGTAGCTTGTGTTATATTTGTTTTAGAAAACATGTCAGTTAATAGAATAAGTCGAATTTATTTCTTGTTACAAAAGTCGGTAAAAACAATGAAAAAAGTGTTGGTAATTCGTCATCGGAAATTTACCACTAAAATCGAAAAATTAAAATAATTCTGTATAATTATAAGTATTCATGAGAAATAATCCTATTGATTTTGGTCCTGATTTGTCATCTCCTTGGGGTAATAGGGTGCGAGGAGTCAGAGAATCAGACAGGTAGACAGATATAATTGTAGCTCAGCTACGTATTTGAAATGATCATTAAATCGGTTTATTTTTTAACGGATTACGTAGGGTTTACGTGTGTTTGTTTACCGCATATGGTTAAATGGTAGAAAAGGAGTTTTCTTTTGGGAAAAAAATTGAATTTGTTTAAAGTCTCTATAGCTGAAACATCCGAAAAAATTATTCGTTTTTATTTATTGAAGCGCATGGAAACTTGTGTATTCTTAATATTCATAAAACCGTAGGATCAGCTTTACTGTACCATACAATAATCCATCAACCAATACAGTGAATAATCTAAACTATAATTTGCTAATTTATTGCTGAGAGGTTGTACTAATTAAGGTATCAACCTATGAAGCACCGTTCTGTTAGATTGAAAATGTAGAGTACCTGAACATTTTATACCAAAAAGTTGGAATCTTTCTAACCACTCGCACTCTTTCCACAAAATCATTCGCGCTTAAACATTCTTCTTATTAGTCGCATCCGATAATACATCATATAATTCAAAGCCGTGGGATAAAATTCGACATACATCGCAGAAGAAAGCACTCCGATATATTTACTAGACAAATGTAATTAAAAACTCAGGTATCCCAATACCAACCAGCTCATCCAGTGAATACCTGTACATACAACAAAGCTTATACGAAATAAAATTCAAAGACTTTGACAAACCAGCACGTGCAGTTGCTTCTCAAATTCAATTAAAAGTAAGTAAAAAGTTGTTAAATATTCATGGTAGTACTCCTCCTTCTTTTTCAAGCCAGAACTGTTAGCATGAATGCTTGTGGTATTCTAGCATATGGAAAAACTACCCTAATTTGAAATGAAAATAAAATTGGTACTCCTCAAATATTTCTACCTCAGCTGACTATATATGTGACTAAAAGCTATATTTTACAAAGACAGTTGTTTGGAATCCACGGAAAAAAATTTGCTTTTCACAACTTTTTGTAACAGTTTATCAATATAAAATTCAATTTAAAATGTACTTAATCCCAAGCGTTAGTTTATTGCTGTGTAAATTTTTCTTTGTAAGAGGATTTAAAACAGTTGAATATTTCTCAGAAAGTTCAACATTTTATGAAATTAGCCGTAGCTATTCAAAATACCAGCAACTAGGTCCTCAGCATGCTAATACTAAAATTATTGAAAACTTAAACCAACTTATATCGCTTTACGAGAATTGTCTTGTGCATTTGATAAATTATGACGGCATCGATTTACTACCACTCAAAACTCCTGTAGTATTATCACGATATGACATCGTGGAAATAAGCTACGCAGTAAAATGGAATCTTTCATATTTTACTACTAAGCTAACGCAAAGTGATCGTGAACGAGTGTACCCTATTGAAAAATTACCCTTGCGCAATGAAAGTATTCCTTGGTGTAAACGACATTGGCCAGCTTTGGAGTGTTCTGACATTCCATACACGGATAAATCCACGTCATCTAAGCCATGGTTATGTGAATCGCACATATACCTCTTTCCTCCAATGGATTCAAACTTTTATGGAACCAAACTGAACAACTTGCGTCAACCCCATTTGCAAATTCCTCCGAGTATTAAACGTCTGTTTTGGGTAACCACACCAGAAAGAGAGCATGGAGTTGATTATTTCACCATGGATGTTACACTGTTCACCAGAGAAAGACATGACTTAATAATAAGCGATAAAAGTAGCGTTATCTTAAACTTTTGGACAAACGCACTAACACAAACTTTAATTGCGGTCGAGAGCAGCACTCCAATTAACCACAAACTTTTTGATGTTAATATAAAATTAGTAAAATACAATGTAATGCTTAAACGTTTAGAGTTACGATTAACCGCGATGTTTTATTTGTGCAGATTCTGTGAATCCAAAAAGCAATTTTTAACAAAAAAGTATATTGGGTTTCCATTCAAGCGAAATGATTTACTAAAAATAACAACAGCATTAGACAGTAGTTTAAGCAATATATTTTACACAATTTTTGCTCATAGCAGACCACACTATAGCAGTTTACAACCTGGCTTTAATAGTTTACCCAAACTGAAGGGTTGGCAAGATATCAGAACGCTCTTGTCAAACAAAAGATTTACTCTAGATGAATGTAGATGGGAACTAGAGGCAAGATTGTTGGGAGAAGTGTTTTCTAATATTACGTTTGCTTCAAATTTCGGTTATTCTACTTCGGAATTTTATGACTCAGTTTTAACGGACCTTGAAATATATTATAGTGTTCCTGTGCTTGTCATTTTTCCGGCGGGGAAACGAGATTCTTACAGTTTCCACTTACACAAGCAGTCTTTGAAATTTGTCAGTTGTGGAAGCCCAGAAGTTGAAAGCTTACATTTTTATCATCTTGTATCCATATTTGACAACACTACTTGGACCTGTGCTGCAATGTGTTTGCTAACAATAAATTGCTTTACTGTGGCCGTGTTCTTCTACAAGACAAGCCTAACAACAGATGCATCTAAAGTGAAATTAATATGCGACTGGTTCATTGAAAACTTATTATTGTACATTGGTCCAGTACTGGAGCAAGGAACTGCTATTCCTTTGTCGATTGCTAAACTCAAACATTTGAAAATAATGCTTGTTTTATATTTTCTTGCTGTGTCAGTTCTCAGCGGTTTATTTAAAGACAAGAACATAGAGAAACTTACACTTCCACGTGCTATTGTTCCTTATGACACATTTGAATTATTACTAACACACGGGTTTCGTATCTACACTAGACTTACCTTTGTTAACTATGCGGATATAAGTGGTTGGAAAGATTCTCTTCCGTTTCAAATGCCTGTCTTTTCGAATATCAATGCAATTTTTGCGAGATTAAAAGTGCAACCAACTAAATTTCACGATAGTTTAATTTTCGCCAGTGAACTTTTTTCCTTTGCGAAAAACTTTGAGCACTCCCAAAGAAAAAATATTGCTATAGTAACTAAGGTCTCATATGAAAGCCAGTATTTACTAAATCATACCAAAATATTAGATTTTGCTCCAAACTTACTGTTTCGTAACAACCCCCTGTGTACATTATTTGGAGAAAATAGTATTTGCGATATTTTAAAAGATTGCAACATGACAGCTTTGTATCTACCTGATACCGAAGCTCATATAAAATATTTGGAAATGAAGAAACGAGGGTATGAAAATGTATTTTTAAGCAAAGAGAGTAGATATGAATATGGGTTTGGAATTACGTTTGCCCGATGGACGCATCCTATATTAATTAATAGAATGAATGGTTTGTATTCATCAAATTTACTTGAATGGTGGAGACAGTTTGTGGTTGATTTTATTCCCAAGATACAAACTCGGGTTTGGGACGAAAAAAATCAACCCAAGCCTGCAAGTTTGAGTGGAAATATTCTAACTGTTTTTATAATTGGGGTATTTGGTATACCAATAGCTTGTGGAATTTTTATTTTAGAAAACTTGTCAGTAAATAGAATAAGGCGATTTTATTTCTTGGTACAAAAGACGTTAAGAAGAGCGAAAAAAGTTTCAATGAATGATGGTCGGAAATGGTGGCAAGAAAGAAGGACAAACTTCAAAAAGCAAATGGAGATGAGACCGTTTGAAAAAAGGCAAAGCGGAAAGAAAAACAAATTGGAAAACAGGACAAAAATACTGAAATTCAAAAAGGAAAGACAAAATGTAAAAACGGAAAATGCATTTGAAGATTGAATAGTGCTTAAATTGCTAGGAAAAAGCGTACATGTTCTTAAAATAACATTATTTGTATCAGCACACAACCCTTTAGCGCCAACGTTCATAAGGTCGAAAATTTACCAGTACATTCAAAAAACTAAAATATTTCTTTAATGTAGCTTTTTATAAAATAATGAGCTTCAATCTTAGATAATCAGCTTAACGTTTATTGCCTGATTTCAGAAGTAATAAAAACGTAACGTAACACTGAACTGAACCATTTCTGTGCACTGAATACATGAATGAAATAAAGGCTTGTGCAATAAACTAAATCCAAAAGCACATGTCATAGACACAAGCCAAAAGCATATTAATAATAATAATAATAAGTTGGGTTTTATTGTCCAGTTTTCCTCATGAGAGGTAAATTACAACAAGACAAGGAATTTTAGTAAATACAGATTATATAAAGACAATATGTCAATAAGTTGAGAATAAATGTTAATACAAATGTAAATTGCTTAATCAGATAATTCATTATTGTCAAGAGATTCTTTGCATTGAAGTTCAGGTAAATATGCATACAGATTACGTTTAAATAAAGATAAATGTTCAATTGATTCTTTCGTAAGTGTATCAGGTAGTGGTAGCCATAGAATGACTGCCTTATAGCTAAAAGTAGCATACCCCCATGGAGTACGTGGTTTGATAAGGAGAGTCTCTAAAAAGGAGAAGTCAAGGTAGTTATGAAAGTAACCACTAGTTAAAAAGAAATTTACTTTATACGTTACAAGCAATGTTTCGTACTGGTACATGTATTTAGAATAGAGCCACTGTAAATCAGAACATATTTAATCACTAATGTTTTCATATTTACGCTTATTATATATAAATTTAGCAGAATTCTTAATAATAGAGTCTAACATTTTACATTGGGTTTTAGTGATTCTAGGATACCATACAACAATAGCATATCGTAAAATACTATTAATATAAGCAATAACAAGGATTGTTTTGTTTGTACTTGACAATGTATGTTTTAGAGGATAGAGTCTAGACATGTTGCTATAGCATTTTTTAACAATTAATTTACAGTGATCGGTAAATGACATTGTCTCATCTAAAAGTACTCCAAGCATTTTTACACATTTAACACGCTCAATGTTGGTATTAGCAATACGTATACTCAGGTTTTAACATTTTAATAGATTTTCCTTTTTACCAAATATAATCAGTTGGGTTTTGTCAATGTTAAGTTTAACCTTATTAGTATCAAGCCATTCGCTAATGCGTCGTCTGTCGTTGTCAGTCGACTGTCGTCAGCAAAAAGGGTCATTTTTGAATTTTTAATACTAAGTAAATCATTAATATAAATGCTGAATAACAAAGAGCTGCATGACGCGCCCTGAGAAATTCCTGTATGTGTTAATTTAGTTCTTGATTTTCTAGTACCCGATTGAACATATTGTAATCTCTGATTAACCAGTGATTTAATTATACCATCATATACGCCATACCAGTCAAGTTTGTTCCATAAGATAACTCTGTCTACACTGTCAAAAGCTTTTTGGAGATCTAAGGCTAGCATAATACATACTGTGTCGTTATCTAAATTTTTCAATATGTAATCACATATAGCGATTAGTGCATGCGTGGTTGTAAGCTTCTTACGGAAACCAAACTGATTTTCGTTAAGTAAGTTGTTACTTTCAAAATATTCACTCAGTTGCTTGTAGATGCAAATATCTAGAATTTTCATTATAACAGGCTGTATACAAATAGGCCTGGTTTGATTTGGAGATACAGGATTATTTACCTTGGGTATAGGCACCACTCTTGATATTTTTAATGTATCGGGTATTGAGCCAATCTTAATGAAAGTGTTAAATAGATCAGACAGTGCATAAACAAAGTTGTTAGACTTCATAGCATACTTCATTATTCTATTGCTGATACCGAGTGGATCCTCTGATACGTTATTAAGATTTTTCATACCATGCCATGCTTTTGTTATGTCCTGAGGAGTAATTGAAGCAATTTTGAAGGTTTTATTGTGAGGATTGACAAAACTTGGCTTATCAACTGATTTAACAATTTTACTTTTTTGAGGTGATTTACTGACTATATTAATATAAAAATCGTTTATTGTGTCCGGATCCATATCTAATTCCCGGATCCGGATCATTATGTTATTATATGCTTAAGTTGCAACTGTACTTTTCAAATTAAAACTTTTTTGCATGCATCCTGATCAATACAACATGTTTACATTTCAAGTCCTACAAAGATGTTTTATATTTTGAAAACATAATCATTGTAGTTTAAGTAGACAAAAAACCTACTACGTCGTTTACCTAATAATTATAAACTAGGAAAGCATATCATATTCTGCATTTTACAATTATGTTATTTGTATTTACCAGGTAATCGTTTCAGCAATAATCTGCATTTAAATACTAGTTCCTTAAGTTTTCGTACATCTATATTCGCAAATAAAATATAAGCTATATGGGCTACCAGAGAAGTCTTCAGGTAGAACGCTGAAAATTTTAAACTAATTAAACGCAAATGTGCTGAATAATAAATATCCATGCTGTCTCGGTACATTTGCAATACATTGCCATATCTAACTGTAGCAATGTACTAAATTCCATCTGGAAATGTTAGCTTCAAAAAATTCTTCCAGGGATTTTTTTCTTACATTTTTACATACATATACTGTAAATTGTGTCCGAATATTGTTTTCTGGTTGTCGAATGTCATGCTTTTCACTCAGATATAATATTCCATTTACATTTACTGACCCATAGAACTCTTTCCCAGTATGTACTTCGATGACATTTTGTCTCACCTGCACAAGAAACATGCACCTAAAATTCAATAGATCCCTAATTAAACAAATGGGATTTAAAAATTTAAAGACTTATACCAATGATTTTTTAAAACTGGCAATAGGCTCTCTCATATAAACATCTTACCATGCTAACGTTTGGATAATATACACCCCTGTTCAAAGTAACCACGAGCGAATATTAATATATATATAGTACTTGAACATGTCACCAAATGCCACGTAGCACTTTCGCTAACCATCAATATAGATAGATGTTAAAAACTTCACGTGCATCTCTTCATTTGCGCTATTCCAGAATTTGTGGTTAGCACACTCTCTTCAGCTGTAACAAAAAATCCAAAAACACGTTTTTAGAATTTCTAAGAAACTCCGTCATGGCACTTTGGATTCAAACGGGCTTAAGTATACTTCTATTATTTTTCTTTGAGAAGGTTTCTTACGTGGAAGGAACTATTACGGTAGAGCACTTTCCCGAAAACTCTAACTTTTATGAAATAAAAAGAAGCTACTCCAACTATCAGCGACTAACACCGCAATACACAAACACGAAACTAATTACCAATCTAAACGAACTTCTGTCGCTATACGAAACCTGTCTTGTGCATTTGATAAATTATGACGGAATAGACTTTCTGCCTTTTACAATCCCCGTTGTACTAACTCGATATGACGTAGTTGAAAACTACTACGTCGTTGTTTGGAACCTGTCAAACTTAACTCATAAGCCAACGATTAGCCATCGCGCTCGAATGTTTCCAATTGAGAAAGTTCCATTACCAAACGTAAATATTACCTGGTGTAAAAGAGAATGGCCTAGCTTAGAATGCCCCGACATTCCATTTGTCGATAAATCCACGTCGTCAAAATCATGGTTGTGTGAAGCACACTTGTACCTATTCCCTCCAATGGATTCTAATTTTTACGGAAGGAAAGCGGATAACATGCAACCAAACTTACGAATACCAGCCAGCATTAGACGCCTATTTTGGGCAAGCACTCAAGAAAGAGAAAATGGGCACGACTTTTTCAGTATGGATGTTAAACTGTTTACAAGAGAACGTCATGACTTGTTAATTAGTGCTGAAAGCAGCGTAATTCTAAATTTTTGGACCAGTCCGCTCACACAAAGCTTGCAATTAGCTGATAGCACCACACCAACAAACCACAAATTTTTTGACGTCACCCTAAGATTTTCTAAATACAATGGCCTCTTAAAACGAATGGAAGTAATAACAACTGCAATCTCTTATATGTGCAGGCTTTGTAATTCCGGTAATCAATTCTTTACAAAACTGTTTATTGGCTTTCCGAGTTCTAGAAATGAGTTACTTAGCATTACAGAAAACCTAAGAAGTGATTTAAGTAATATATTGTATGGAGTTTTTTCGTCAGGCAGGCCATTTTACAGTAGCATTCAATCCCAATTCAAACCTTTCCCCAGGCTCAAAAACTGGAAAGATATGAGACATATTCTAACTAGCAAGAGATTAACCTTAGATGAGTTTAGATGGGAAATGGAAGCAAGATTGCTTGGAGAAGTTTTTGCAAATATTACGTTCTTCACAAATTTAGCCACAATTACCTTAAAATTTTACGAAACCTTTCTGTCCGATCTGGAAATGTATTATTCTGTCCCTGGCATTGTTATATTTTCTGCTGGAAATCGCGATTCCTATCAATTTAGCATACATCAACAGTCCTTGAAATTTGTAAGCTGTGGAAGACCAGAAACGAAAAATCTAAATTTCAAAAACCTATTCTCAATATTTGAGCCTGCCATTTGGACTTCAACTGCATTGGGTGCACTTGCAATTACTATGTACACCTTAGTATGTGTTGTTTTCTTTGAAAATGTTAGGTTAGTACCTGAAAGCAAGTTTACTTTTGGAAAGAATTTTTACAACAAATGTGTAGCTGTGCTGCTGCTGTGCATACGTCCTTTATTGGAACAAGGAATTGTCGTTCCAAAATCTATGATAAAAGTTACAAGCGTACGCGTAATGCTGGTACTATATTTCCTGTCAGTTACTGTTGTTTTAACTGCGTTATTCAAGAATGAGAATATCGTTCAGCTTACACTTCCACGTGCTATTATACCGTACGACACGTTTGATTTGCTGGTTGCGCATGGATTTCGCAGTTACACCAGAATGACTTTAGTAAACTATGCGGACCTGAGTGGCGTTGAAGAGTTTATCAACATACAGCTACCTATTTTTGATATAAACTCTTTGTTGCAAAGGTTGAAAATTCAGCCATATTTATATCATGATAGTATAATGTATTCAAGTGAACTGTTTTCTTTTGCAAAGAATTTTGAGAACTCGCAACGCAAGGACATTGTTAGAGTAACAAAGGTTTCAAATGAGAGTCAGTACTTGCTTAATCACACTACAATATTGAATTTTGCACTAGATTTGTTATGGCATGACACACCCTCTTGCACATTATTTGGACGAAATAGTACTTGTGATATTTTAAAACCATGCAATATGACTGCATTGTTTCTTCCCGATACGGAAGCTCATATTAAATATCTTGAAATGAAGAAACACGGTTACGAAAATGTATTTTTGAGCAAAGAAAGTAGGTTTAAAAATCGGTTTGGCTTAATGTTTGCACGATGGACACATCCAACACTGGTTAAAAGACTAAATGGTTTGTACTCGTCAAATTTACTTGAATGGTGGAGAACATTTGTTGTGGATTTTATTCCCAAGATTCGAACTAAAGTTTGGGAAGACAAAAAGCCCAAGCCAGCAAGTTTGAGTGGTAATATATTAACCATTTTTATAATTGGCATTTATGGTATCGTAGTTTGTTGTTTAATTTTTATTGTTGAAAATGCGTCGTTAGAAAGAATCAAAAGAGTTTACTTTTTCATTCGGTACAAACTAGGAGCAGTTAAGCAAGCTTTTACTCGACACGGCGGTCCGAAAATAAAACGTATACAAAATAAAATTACAATAGCTACTAGCTACTAGACGGGATTAGGAAACTAAATTAACACGACATGGAAATGGTACTTTAGTTTTAAGAAAGCTAATTTCTGTGAAAGTAATGTTGCATAAGGTAACCAAGCATGCACTAAATATAGTTTAATACCAAATAATTATATAACCAATCAAATAAATAAAAGTAATCCTGATTTTAATAAAAGTTGGAATGCTTTTGCAATATGTGCTCACACAAGTGATTGCAACGGAATGGAAGCTTTCTATAGTAGCTGCATTTAGAGCTTGCAAATAACATAATGTATTCTCAGTTGCTATATACATTTATGAAACAGTATAGCTTTAGTTTTACATTATTAGATTTCCAAAATATATCATCAACATCAAGTTTCATCAACAAGTTTCTTAGGTAATATCCCCTTACAATTTTCCGACTTAAATCATATTTGAGTTTGGCATTTTATTCATTTTCGTCTAAAGCCCATAAATCATAAATACAAGCCTTTTTGAATAAATCATACAACCTAAAAACGTGGTTCAACTACACGTGTACTAGTAGCCAACAACTTGACAAAATACGTCAGCAAGCGAATTAATTAATTAAATTCGTTTTCTTACACTGACATATCTCTCATGTTGGCAAAGTTTTGGTTTGGTCTGCTGATCACATATGGCAATATCCGCAGGAACAAGCTTTTTCAAGAAATACAAACAATTTGAATTCGCTAAAAGTTCCTACCAGAAACATTCGGGAAAATGGTTTGGTTTTATTTTCGTCTGAAAGCATGAAAGCTTGTGGTAATTAATTATTTTAATAAAACCTTAGGTACTAACCGTATCAAAAGCACTTTTGTACAAAATAGTAATTTGCTTGATCATATCTGAGTTTTAGGTACCCCACAGTACTGAGCACTTTATTAGACTGAAGCAGTAGTGAGCTGAATTTTTGCTAGAAATTAAATTGATATTACAATTACTTACAACTTACCGTTTAATTTTTTCAAAACATCTCCTGAACGTTAACATTTTAGACAAAAATAATATTTCCTTAACCACTGTTTCTATAAAGTCATTCTTTTTGATTCACCTGATGTTTTGCTGTACGCCAAGTTTTTGCGTTTTTTCTGGCGTAAAACTGGCTATATTAGTTGTATCATATAAACTACGAATTTGCTATAAAATAACTCTTACACCTTAGAACACCATATTATGTTCTGGTAAACTGGCTAGAAAGTGTAATTATGGATATAAAGTGTATCTCAACATTGACTAATTCATCAAGTGCGTGGACATGCAAAACAGCTTATCATATTTCAAAACTTTGTTCAGTCCTAAATTCAATTAAAAGTAAGTAGCAAAATCAATGCTGTTTTAAATGCATCTAAATCTTCGCGTTATCATATTTCATTTTTATGTAATTTTTTCTTTGAAAATGGAGTTAAAACAGTAGAATACTTCTCAGAAACTTCAACATTTTATCAAATTAGCCGAAACTATTACAAGAACCATATAGCCACTTGGTCCTAAGCATGGCAATACAAAATTATTGACAACCTAAACTAACTTCTTTCGCTCTACGAAAATTGTCTTGCGCATTCAAAAAGGTCAAAGGTATGATGGCAACGATTTTCTACCTATCGAAGCACATGTAATAGTATCACGATATGACATTGTGGAAATATTTTAAGCTGTTAAATGAAATCTTTTACAATATACCACAAATTACTTACGATTTTATTTCTTTCTACAGGAAACAGTAAGAACAATAAAAACAAGTATATTATTTCGTGGTCGAAAATCTATTGGTATGTATGTAAAGTAGAAAAAATAACATATTTCATTTAACGAAATTTATAAAACAAATATCGTTAATTCATTTATGGATTTATAACATTGTAAGCTCAAGCTTTTTAGTTCTAGTTCTCGCTTTGATTCTACTTAATCTGCTAATGTAAGTTGATTGAACGTTTTGTAATCCAAAACGTCAATAAAAACTAAAGTTACTTAACTTAAGTAGTCAATCATTTCAAGATCCATAACTTCACCATCGTGGTCAATAACAGGATGATGGCGTATAAGGCTTGTAATCCCAATAATTCTTTAGCCACTCAGATCCATTTCCTTGATTGAAGTAACCCGTTTCCCCAAGCCAATCCCTGTAATTGTACCACCACTCCTCCCACTGGATAAACTCTTGAAAAGAACAAGGCTGGTTTTTATAGTAGCCTTGGTCACGGTAGTAACTGTAGCGTACTCTGGGATCATTCCAGTTTCGGGGTAGTTTGGTCCTGGTGACACGATAGTTCCCAAGATACTGGTTTTGGTTCCAACCACGAGAATAACGAGGCTTCTTCCTGCTAGAATGAAAAAATTATATAAGATTTAGTACAACCTTTAGAAATTCTAAATTTAAACAGTTTTTTATTTAATTTTGCACCTAGGATCTGGTTTAGTTCTTCTTGAAGCTTCCAAATTTTGCTGTGGTTTCACACTTGGCTTCACATTTTTCGGTTCCTCCAAATCCAAATCCGATCCACTGGACAAGTCCGAGTACAATTTGTCTTCTGGCTTGCAAACCGAAACATTTCCGGTTTTGCTGTCAGAATCGGGAACATCTTTATTTTCCCCCAAAGTATTGTCCTTTGGCTCCTCTGAAGTTTTGGACATTTCCGCTACGGAAGAAGCTGACGCTTTAACGTTTTCATTCAGAAGACTGGCCCAACTACTTATGGAACTGTTACCGGAAGTCCTTTTTAAAGCTTTTGACTTTCCAGCCTCATTGTCCATCTTGTTAAGCCGAATGCTTTCTTCAGAGGTATCTTTAGAAGAAGAAGAAGAAGTTGAGGAAGATGCGGAACTGGAGCTGACATCATGTCGCAACTTCTTCCATTTCCGTTTACGTTTCAAGTTGACATTGGCTCCGGAAGAAGATGAAGCACTGGAGTTACTGGAAGTCTTGGAATCCCGACGTTTTGAAGACAGCACATTTTTGGAAATGGGTTGGACATCAGATAAGTCTTGTCGAAGTTTCTTGACATCCCGTTTTGTCAATGGACTTCGACCACGAGATGATGACCTTGACCATGACTTGCTTCTCTTTCTTTTAAGTCCCCTCCTTCGTCTTTCTGGAGACGAATCGGTACTGGAACTCCGTCGCCTCTTCAAATCCTTTTTGTACATCTCCTTAAACCCCGAATGTCCCCATTTTCCCTTGTCCTTTTCTTCTTCTTTTAAAATCTTCCTGTTCCAAAAGGCACTAGTCCGCTCGTCATCTCTCGCCTTTTTAATCACCATGTCCAATTCCCTGTTCCTGGCTCTGAAGGGGATTTCCCTTCGACTTTGCCGAGCCCCAGAGTAAACGTCCATTCTTAATCTTCCAGAGAATCCTGGACGCTTTGAAGTGTGTCCGGTCGCACTACGGTCACGGTCACCTCCGCTCCAACTTCTTCCTTGACCTTTGTCACGGCGCTGGTCATACCAACTCCGACACTCTCTTGGTTGTTCACTTGACATGGCCATGCCCTTTAACTTACTCTGAACTGGTGCTGACATACTGAAATCGGTTCTTCTCAGGTCAAAGGTCAACTGGGAATAATAATATTATTGGTTAAAGAAACAAACCTTAATGTCAATTGTCAATGGTCACCACTAACTTCCTGAAGACAGACCAGAAACCGGACCGATTCTTAAAACATCTGACAACCAAAACCTCACCCAAAGCGGATAAAAACTTGTCGGCGGCTCGGAGAATCAAGTTGGGATTCCGGATTCTGAATCCTTTGGACGTGGTCAAATTATCTCATTGCCCCAGTATTCCGAGCGCGTAGGATCTTTGGTCATCTGCTTTCCTGCTGAATCCTATTCATCATTCCGTGTATTTCTGTTCTGTGGAGTCGGTGTCCAGAATTATTTTTTGAAGCAATTAGTTAACTAAGTTAACCTTAATTATCCTGTCTACCAGGCTGTTATCCGGTATCAGAAAGGTTCTGTGACTAGTGGACTACTTGTGACGAGGTGAAGGACGCAGTTAAAATCAATCATGTCGGTGGTTACTGGTGCGAATATTTACGTATTTTCTACATGTCATAGATTTATGCTGTTCTTTGTTAGTTTGTAAGAATGACTTTGTAATGTCTGGAGCGCGAGGGAGATTGAAATCAGACAGCGTGGCCAGGCTCATCGCCTCAGTCCAGCTTATTCCGGGGTTTTCAGTGCGTGTGAACAGACAAGAGAACAAGCAGACATAACAATTTGTGAAATTAAAAATTAACGAAAGTCATTGTAATTACGTCACTAATCACGGAAATAAAGTGGATTACTGTTACTATTAAATTACTCTCCTGGCGTTAGCAATTTGATTAATCATTGTGCTCATTTGTAGAAGTACGTGCCCGGATAGGCCGGTTAATTAAATTAGTGCTTGAAGCGTCGTAGATAGGGGCGAGAAATTAGTAGCGGCGGTATTACGACTAGTTTGAGGTTAACCAGGGACCGAACACAGCAAAATAAATCAGGACCTTTAGAATTGTGAAAAGAAACCCATCCAGTTACCTTAATGTAAGTTTTGATTGTGCACTTGTTCAGAACCAAAACTTTTGGTCCAAAACTTAACCGCTTGATTTGATGAAATTACGTCATTTGTAATTTGTAATTATTGTCATTTTATTTGTAGGACTACGCACGTATTTGAAAACCCGCGTGGATGGAAGATCAAGATTATGGGATTAAAACCTTTGGAAAAGAGTAACTTCCTGAAGTTGTTGAGTCCGGTTACCATGAGGGAGATTGAGGAAGGGGGTGGAAATGCCCTACAGCTTCTGCCAAGTGACTGGGGTTACTTACAATGTGACATCTTTGAACCTCCGTTGGTTTATGTGACCAGGTTGTTAAATCTTCTGGTTGAGCTGGGATTCAAGGTGGTTGGAACTCAATCAGTGACCGTGGGAACAAATGCCAGTAAGCCAACTTACATCTGGACCCTGCAAATGGTTTAAAATGTTAAAAGCAAGCTGTAAAGTAGTTTTGTATTTTGTATCCGGGTCTTGACCATGATGTTAAATAAAAGCTACAAAATTACTTGGTAATTGTATTGTGTAATGTCAGTTTGCCCTCACGACTTGATCTATCCTATAATTAGACTAATATAAAACTATCGTAGTTTAAATGATCTAACTTTAAAGAAAACTTAGACTTTTTATAAAAACTGGGATAAGTCGCGAGAACAGACTGCATGTCGCGGGTTCATTATTAGCTCGCTACTTTGCCGAGGAGCTATTTAAGCAGTTGTGTCCGTCTGTCTGTCTGCTTGTCTGTCCGTCCGTCTACTTTATTTTCTATACCAGGCAAATTTTATGTAACCAAGCAAAAATCAACATATTTGAACATTATGATAAATATTATGCAATTTTGCAATTACTATTTCTGCGACCATATCAGCGAGCATCTTGTAATGGTTTACTTTGGATGTTTACGTATAGTTACGTAGTAATAGTAATTACAGTTTCATCATACATATTCATCAAGAACTAAGCGTTTGTAAATTGAATTTGTAATTCAATTTAAATGTGAATGTAAATTGAACAAACTCCGGAAACAACAAATATCAGTGTAATCATAATTTAAGGAACCATGCTGGTACGTTTTTTAAAAACGGTTTTTAAAGAACAATTTTGTCACTTGCATTAAACCTTGAATGAAGGCTAACAAGTGGAAATGTTTCTGGGGGTGAAATTTAGTTCACGATAATTTTCATTGTCCAAATCACATATTTTGGGATACTTTTCCACATTTTAGACTTATCTATTAAAATGGGACAAAAAAAAGGCTTAGTGTTAGATTAAATCCACAATTCACACTATCGAACGCGAACGCGATAGTAGTTAAAAAGAAAGCAAACATGGTCTTAATATAGCATTAGTTTCCTGAACACAGAACCCTTTGGGACATACAATTTCTTAAGCGTCGAAATATTAAAATACTGCTTTAAATTAGCCTTTTGCAAAATGGCACTCGAAATTAATTTACAATTTTACCAAAAAAGTCCTTTTAAGAAGTTCCATGGCCTTCGCTTTACAAGCGCCGATCAATCAGATTCCAGATTCGCATTCTACAAAAGATTTTCTTCCTATGAGATGTTAAGCTGAAAACTTAACGGAGTGAAATAATGATTAGTTATATGGATAATTTACATAGGGTAGCACATTTGGGGCTAAAATGAATTATTCTAAGCTGATCCCGAACAAATGATTACTTTGTACGGTATACCAGAGATCCTTAGTAAATAGATAAGGAATATGTATGTGCTCCACTCCACGTGCTGGCTTGAAGGTACCCAAAACTAATTTAATTAGCTTATGTAAATTCTTACTGTGTAAGAAACCGATAGTAGTAATAGCATGAATATAATGAAAAAATGAATAGCTAATTGTTATAGCTACTCATAACTATGAAAGCAGCAACGCTACAGCAAACCTATGAAATATAAGTTGCCTGATCTGCTGTTGAGGTTGAAGCTTTCAAATCACTCACACTAGAATTGAACAAAACGCTTACTGACCACATAACCAATACATTTTCAATAATAGCTTTAAAAAAGCTAAACATTTATTCATATTTAAATATTGCGTTAAAATTCGACATAGAAAATTAGTGCGCGAGATAAGATTTTACTGCAAGCATTATTGCTTTGTCTTGTTGAGTGTAGTATGCTGAGATTAAAGACGTTTTAAAAAGCAAATTAAATGACAAAAATTAATATTTTTATTACACTGGATAATATATCTTTGAATACATGCTGGCACTAAACTAGAAAAAAATAGATTTTATGTTTTAGGTACAAAATGACACATTCATATTACGATATGCAATGCAATGTTGCGGCTGTAAAACCAGAATATTATTATGCATTTGGACGCGTCAGACCTGCATCAGAACAAAAAGGCTACACTTGTTCGTTCACCGTTCCTCGTGTACCGTACCACCCCTTCTTCTGTCTCATTCAGCTGGTCTTCAGCGCTAACCAAAATTTTTGTTTTGGTTCCATTTCACCTGTTGGACGTTTACAGTTTTAAAATGTTTCTAATGTCTTTTTGAAAATAAAAATAATAAAGCCTTAATACCGTAATCCTAATTTAACTCTAAAGTTCTAAACATAATTCTATAAAGTAATTTTTAATCAGCTTCTAGACACCATGGAGAATCGTTATAGTGACGACAGGGACAATATTGACGATGTTATAGATTCCGGCGTTGAGCCAAATGATCAAAACAATCCTGCTTTAATTGCTCGTTTGAAATTTATTCAAGAAAAAGTCATACAATATAGAAGTGACCGAAAAAGTCTACATCGGCAGAAATTACTCAAACAAAAAGCAATTATTCCTGTACACCAGGAAAATGATGATGCATTGTTGTTGCAAATATTTCCTGAAGAGGCAAGTTTTTGCAAACAACTGTTAATTTATTTTTACATTTTTGCAGAAACCAACAAAATTGAAATAACTGAAGTAATGAATTGAATTGAATTTTATTAGGTTTGGTCCATAATTCTCAACTACCCTCTGCTGGATGGAAAAGATCATAAAAACTCCTCAAATAGTTGTTCACTCTTTGAAAGTATTCTTCATCTTTCAAAGCATTTGCGCTATTTTGAACAAGTAAAAGTTATATTTTGTTAACGTGTAAGAAATTGCATATGACAAGCTGACAAATTTAAATTCGGTTTGGTTTTCTAGATTTTACCATTTGTGCAAAAGTATTTGTCCAAACATGAAGTTCTGACTTGTCGACAAGTTTGCAAAAAATGGCTAAACGGAGTTCACACCTATCTTGAAAGTTTGGGCAGATCCCTATTGGGCAACGTTGATTATCATTACGAAAACTACAATCATGACCAAGATAAACACACCAAGTTTGTGTACAAGACCAAGTTGTCCCAGTACCAGGAAGAGGAAGAAATTTTGTCAATTTTCAAAGAACATCACATAAAAAATCCATTTGTTAGTCGAACAGTTATTATGAATGGAACGAGAGGGCCACCTAACCTAGATGAGTTTCTTTACAATTTTGGAGATTACGTTTGGCACACCAAACTCAATTATGGCACTGAAGACCCTCTTCCAAAATCTGCTTCCAATTATTACTCCAGTTTTCTTCAAATTTTACGAGGATGTCCACACTTAAAAAGTGTCTATTTATATGATGCACTTTACAGAAATACAAAGGGACTTGCAGGGGATACTTCGCTTTTAAACGTTATGCCACCAGAACACGCCTATTTGAATTCTCTAGTCTGTTTTACTAATCACTGGCACATTGTTCCTTATCAAGATAACCTTATGCGACAATACAGCTCTCAGTTAAAATATTTGAGTGTTTGTCGTTGGAACTCAATTTTGTACCAGAGTCTCAATTGGAACAATCTTTGCGAGCTTTCAATTCACCATAGGAAACACCAGAAGGATATGTACGAGAGCTTGATTCAATTGAATGCGCCAAATTTACAAAGATTCAGCATTTGTTTGCCCACGAAAGAGAATAAATTGATAATGTTGATGAGAGTACTTCACAGCTTTCCAAAACTGTGTATTCTGAGACTGGAAATTGGTTACGATTTACGTGGCTTTTTAGACAGTGAAATAATTAACCTTCCTAATGATTTGGCTTGTTGTCCTGGAATTACAAATTTGACAATACTTGCTGATTTCGGCAAATCTGTTTTACTTAACTTTTTATTGTGCTTTCCTCTTGTTAGGAAATTACGTGTAGAGCATTCCAACAAAAACAATTTACTTGTGGAAAATACTGACGTGGAGAACTGTGTAGATTTGGTGCAGTTGTCCCACATGGAACCAAAGTCTGAAGAAGTTTTACCAATGTACAAGTCTAGAATTTGGGAAATAATGCCCAGGTTGGATATTTTGGAGGATGTCAATGATAGCAATATACGGATCTATACTAGAAAAGGATATGAGCAAAAACTAAGCTGGGAGCAAAAGCGTGAAATAATTTTGAGACTGGCAAAGCAAGAAGCAAATCGACAGAGGAAGTTAAGGAAACAGTTGCAACAAGAGAAACTAGAACTTTTGAGAAATGAGCTTGCAAATAAAAAAGCCGACAATTATTCCAAATCCGAAATTTTATGCCACCAGGTAATACAACTTTTAAATGTTTATAATTATTCATTCTATTAATTCGATAGAGCTAGTTTTACTTTTAGTATAATTTTAATTGTAAATATGTACATTGCTTATATGATTTGCAGATTTTGTATTTGGTGGTGCTATATCTGGATAAACAACAAATTTTAAAATGTCGAACAATTTGTAAAGCTTGGGAAAGCGCAATCACTAACTGTTTACAAGGATACATTGAAGACAACAAACTACTTAATCCAGTATCAGATATATCTTGTCTGTTTTCAAACCAAAAGGTTGACATACCATACAAGTTTAGCTTCCCTTTATCAGAAAATCAAAAACAAAAGTTGCAAGAAATGCGCCTTGCACATACAACAAATCTTTTTATTAGTAAACGTGTGGACATTACCATAAGCAAAGTGGAAGATAATCAGCAATCGCTGGAAATAGAACTGCTTGAATTTTTTGAAACATTTGGGGAACACATCAAAACTATGAATTTGTCAGGTGGCAACGGTTCTTTTGTGGAATTGAATTCCAAGAGACTTATTCAAATCATAGTTGTAATTCTTAAATTTTGCAAAAATTTGGAAAAATTTTCATCCATCAATATTTCACAGAAGTGGAATGCTGAAGAAGAAGAAATTGAATGTGAATACACAGACATGCCACCACATGACAATTTAAAGAGATTGAATTTGGATGTATATTTTCCTTCAAAAGTGCGAAATGCTTTTAAGCATCATTACTCAAAACAAATTACTTCGTTTTGGGCTAGCCATTTGAGCGTGGAAACTGATTCTTCAATGGAGTTATGGCCAAATTTGGTAGAATTAAAGGATCACTATTCCTACATTACCAGGGCAGAACTTAGAAAACGAGTACTATACAATGAGGAAGACGAAGATACGTTAGGGTTTGGTGGCTTATACAAAGCAGAAGAAGGAATTCAAAATTATCATTATCTCATTGATAATATTTTTAATTCTACTACATTGTGCTTGAAAACCTTACGAATAATTGTGGACGGGGGTGAAAATGAAATTTTATCTTTGATTTTACTTACGCATCGCTTGCCAACTCTTACTACACTTGCGCTAGAACTTTGGAACGAACCCATAAACAGTTCTGCTGAACAAATTGCAAAACTCACCCCTGGATTGATTTCATCAACAACTTTAACCTGTTTAGAAATCAGCAGCTCAAATAAAGTTACTTCCTGTGACTTTCTGCACTTTTTCCCTTTTGTTCGTAAGCTTGTTGTGTGTGAAAATGATGTGGAAAATTTGAATCAAATGTGTTTTCTGAAATGTGTGCCAGAGTATCGCAGTTGTGTTAAGAAAAATGCGTGGAATGTGTAAAGAAACATATGGGAAATGCTGCCACTTTTGCACCGAGTGGAGGCTTCAGTAAAGTGGCAAGAAGGTTCTTCGGAGAAACTAAAAAGAAAGATTTTTATTCGTAAAGGATAAACTCCGTTTCACATCATCAAATATTTTGTTGGAGCTTTAAATATATTGAGTAATTTTAATTTGAACATACTTTATTAACTTTATTCACAGTTACTACAATTTACACATATACATTTAAGGTTTCACAAACAGCTTACATTTTATTGATGTTTAATATATTATACATTATATATAATATGTTACTGTTAATAAATATTCTAATATTTTACTGGACATTGTCAATTATTCGTAAGCTACTTAATTTAATCATTTTAATTTGATGGTAGAAACGCTGCATACTTTTTTCTCATTTACTCAATATAATATAAATGAAATTAGTATTATCATCATATCATTCGCCGGAGCCATGAAGAATGCATTGACTTTGTTTGGCCTTTGTTGGCATGGTGGTATACCTACCTATTACCTATATAAGATTTGTGCGAGGCTGAGAAATAGGAATCTCTAATAAACAAAACTTGTTGTCAAAATTCAGCTGTTTCGTGTATCTTGTCACTATACGAGTGTGAGTGTGTGAGGAACTCGCTTGTCAGGAAAATCGTGCAAAACAAAATTGAAACATAGGAATAGATTATTCCTAAGAAATTAAAAAATACAACAACTAATCAAATTGTAACCAAAATTTAAATTCTGTAAATTTAAAGGCATCGTTTGTAGCATTACTGCTTGTTTTTCTCATTATTGCTGAAATTGTTCCACCTTTAGGTAAAATGGAGGGGGACATCAAAACGGAATTTCACATTCCGAAATTGTGTCTGTTTTGCTATAAAACTGTTAGCCATCATGACAATTTTGGGAATCTAGTTAATAATGAGCAGTTTGATATTATTAAAAGGTTTATCAAAAGCGTGGAATTATTTACTGATCTAGATCACAAGTTGGCTAAATTTTTATCAGAGCCTTGTATTCAGGATAATTTAAGCTGTTGCAAGGATTGTATTACAATAGCTACTCAGTTTTGTAAAGATTATCACCAGTTTAAATGTTTAGAATTGCAGTTAAACCACAAATTAGATAGTTTAGTTAATGTAATTAAATTTGCAAATAAAATTCCCAAGAGGGTAAGTTGCCTTAGGGAAATAGTTTGTCACAATGTGGTTCAGGAGGAGGAAAAGGCTAAAAGGTTTCAGAGTGTTAAGCAGTTTCGACAAGAGTTTGTACAAAAATGTATGTTTTAACAATCCAATTGAATAACGGAATAACTTGGGTATAAATTATTAAAAGTATTAATTGGTTGGAAATAATTTTGTAGGCAAGCACAAAATCACCAGGACTGGTCCCCGAGTTGGTATCAGAAGATTGTCAAATGGCTCAACCTTTAGGACTATCTCACCTTGTTTGGAAGTGACTGACGCAGGGTCAGGTCAGGAAATGCATGACGTATTGACGAAATGGGAGAACTTAAACGAGCCTGAGGAGAATAAAGACAATAATGAGAGAGCTGAAGATGATAATGATGGGATTGAAGACAATATTGAGGAAGATGGACAGGAGAGGCTTCCAGAGTCTTTTAGGTTCATGTAGTGAATTGAATTATCAATTTAATTTATTATGACTTTACGAGTTTTAAACCGTATGTCTATTTTTCTGATTTACAGTGCAACCGACAGGGCTTCAGAAACCGGATCAGAAGAGGAAGTATACCCAGTAGAGGAAAACCGTTACAGCCTACGGAAAAAACGAGCACGAGTAAATATTCCAGTGGAAGATGACAATGAAGACGATCCCGATTTTGAACACAACGAAGACGTCATTTCAGACATAGAAGATGAAGAAATCAAAGTAGACGCAAATTTGTCAGACGAGGAAGAGAAAGACAAAAAAACTGACAATTACCAGTGTAAACATTGTCAAAAGCAATTCTCACAGTTGAAAACTCTTGCCCATCACAAGCGCATTTACCATCGTACGAATGTCAGCGTTTCAAAGCCAGCCATTTCCAGAAAAAAGTTAGTCTGTCCTGTAAAGCATTGCACAAAGCACTTTAAAACAAAGGAAATACTTGAAGCTCATCAAAAATTGCATGGTCAATTTACCTGCAAGCTTTGTCCCATTTCCATGGAATATGCACCAGATTTAGCCAAACACGAAATTTCTCATTCTGAAGCAAACTCAGACAACAGATTTTACTGCACTCGGTGCAATCGCAGTTTCAAATTAGAAAATCTTTTAGTACTCCACTTTTGCGAGGAACATCTGAATGCTACAGCAAGAGTTAGCGTATGTTCAGTTTGCAATGCGACATTAAGTGATCAAAGAGATACTTTGAAAAATCACATGAAAGCCTTTCACAACACGGAGGGTCTAACCCCAGAGCAAATTTATCGGTGTAAAGAATGTCCAGCCTATTTTATTCGTAGTGTTCAGCTAGGTGTCCATCTAATGTGCTATCACTGGAAAGAAAAGTGTCCCGAGTGCGGTTTCGTTTCCAAGACAAAAGGCGTTGGAAAGATTAAAGTGCATATTCAGCATACTCATCCTCATCTTTTAAGTCATTTTCTAAAGTTTAAATGCAATGAACACCGCTGTTTTTACATGTTTGCCACCGAAAAGGAGTTAGCCGATCATCAAAAACAGGTTCATGTAAAACTGCAGTGTAGCAAGTGCGAAAAGACTTTTACTCATATAAGTCATTTGAAAACGCATGAACAGGAAGTACACCAGGAAAGAAAACTGGTTTGCACACAGTGTGCGAAATGTTTCAAGCACAGAGCTGCTTTGTTTATACACATGCGTTATCATGAAGACCCGAAAAATTGGAAATTTGGATGTACAGAGTGCAGCAAAAGATTTATTACTAAACAGAAATTGGAGGAACATGGAAGGACACATTCAAAAGAAAAACCGTTTGTTTGCCAATTTTGTGGTGCAAAATTTGCACATAGACATAATTGGAGGAATCATGTAAAGTCGAAGCATCCAGAGCAAGTTAAGGAACAACAGGGAGGAAGTAAAGGGGATAATCTGGAATATTTGAAAAGGAAGGGGTCAAAGAAGGGAGATTATCTTACGGCAGGAGTGTTCAATAAATAAAATTGATAGTTGCATAAGATTCTTGAAAATCACTTTTCTATATTTTTTTATTATTAAAGTAAACAATTTGTTAAGTGAGTATTAAAAGTTGTGATGATTTTGTACTTCTTTGATTGTTAATAAATTCGTATCACTCCTGAAAAGTTTGTTCGTTTTATAGAATTTCATCTTTCCGTCATTTTCTATTAAAAACTACGTGCGTGGGAATCAAAGTATGTTTGAGCTTAAATCCATGTTTTGTTTTTCAAAATTATTTTTTATTAAAAAGCAAAAAATTAAGCAACTTTTACGAAAAACTACCTGGATTCAATTTTCTTTACCGAAGGAGCATAGCTACCTTAAACTGATAAATTGATGCATACAATCAATAAAAAATCTTATTTCAAAATTCATTTTTCAAAACAAAAATCGTCTAGAACATTTTTATAGATCGTTCCCACAATCTAGTGTATATAATCGTTTTTGCAGTCTGCTAAGGACGTTTTGGCAGTCGACATTTTCTATTCAAGCAGCTTTTTCAAGCAGTACATATCATTTTGCCCCAAACGTTTTAAAATGATAACCTACGCTCACATATTTGCAATTCGTTTGCAAAACTTGTGTTGCTTCTTCGTGCCACAGCTTCCAATTGTATGGAACAGTTCCTTTACTCAAATCAACTCCAATATACATTCCCGTTTACGTGCGTTTCCTTGGTTTTTCCTAATTTTTCTAACATTTTGCATATTTGCCTGTGTTTTGGCAACATCATATAAAAGTCTGTTAGGGGGACGCAACCAGCTTATAAAGCTTGAATCAGTATTGATTAATGTCTACAACCAAGTTCATCAACCGCCTGGCACACCCAAACTAAATACGGGATCTGATACTGAGCTAATTTTACTGGCTGTATCAATTGCAGCAGCTGGAACGCCTTACGCACTAATTTTCGTTTTTATAGCATTGAACTTAGACGGGTCATATTTTTTTAGAAGAGTATGTTTACGGCAGCCAATACTGTAGAACTAGCACGGAAATACTACAGCAAATATTTGCTGGAATAGTATTTTTGTGTCCGTGTACTTTTGAGGGTTCTCGAACAATAGCATTCTTTTTAGTGGTTGTTGTATTAATGTGTAATAACATCTTTATTATTCTGGAAATATATAAGCACATAATTCATAGTTTAAGAGTTTCTAAACATTTGTACATTCTGCTTACAATGACAATCCGTTTGTTTGAGCATCTCAGTGGACTTATATATACTTGTCTTAATATATCCTTTTGGCTGATCGTATTTTTTGCTTGTATAAATGTAAAAGGAGCGCAGTTTGCTTCTCCAATGTTTCGCTGGAGCTCATTTGCATTGATGATGCTAATAGTGTTTGTTTTAATTTTAATGGTTCCAAAATATATCAAAATTGCTACAATGCTAAGAAAAATGTCTGAAACGATTACGCGGAAAAGCCGCAGATTATTCGTAGGTACGAAAACATGGAAGTCTAGGGAATTGTGGAAGCGAACTGTAGGTCAATGGCTCCAATTAAATTTAAGTACGGTCCACTTTTTATAATTGACGAAGGACTTATAATGGAATATTTCTTTTTGTTAACACAGAGAACTTTTGATGCCACTTTAGTGTTTGCTTTAATAAGCAAATTTGATGTAAAAAAACCTCTTCCAATAATTTGTATGCCAAGTATTTATATAGTAAAATACATTTTATGTAATATTTTTTTAAATAATTGCTACAGTTATATTTGATAGTATTAGCACTTATGATCAGTGTTGCCTTTAAGGGATTCACTATTGATTATTCCCCTGACAACAAAATTGAGTAGGTTGTAGATAAAGGATTTTGTTACGTGCTTCGCATAGCATGCAAATACTAAACACACTTCGCCCAATTCAATCTATAAAATATGGAACTTCTGTTAACTTTAGCGCTCATAACTAATACTGATAAGATATTGAAATGTTCAGCAGATTAGCGGATACATTGTAAAGGCATCCGCATAGTGATCAAGCAAAACAGAAGCTGCAGACTGATAATCAATCATTTTGAATAAAAACATTTTACCAGGAATACGGAATTAGAATAGCTAAATATTTTTGTGAATTTTGTCTACTCGAACAAATCCTACGTTAAAATCAATAAAACTATTGAAGCAAGCTTTCAGCCCACGGGTATAAATTTATATCCACGTGTATACTGGGAAAGCAAAAACTGGTATTCTTATCCTGGTCTTTTTTATGCTTTGTAGTTACCATAAAGTTTAGCTATATTCCTTTTAAGTATATTTCATTTGTATTTCACTATCGTAATCAAACAATTATGCTGCTCAACTGATTACAAGTGTCGCTCTCTAAAGTTAAAGCATATTATCTTGTAAGCTACTGATAAAAAATCTCGTACAAGTAGTCTGTAAACAATTACACAGTGAAACCTGCGTTTTAGTCATAAAACGAAAGCTTCTATATACTTTATTTTTTCACAAAATTTTTGAAGTCTTGATTCCACCATCAATCAATTTCTCAAATAGAGTTCATAAAAAAATTCTATTTCAAACTTGCTGTACTTCTATCATTTGTTTAACATTTTCTCGTTCTTTAAATCCAACATGATAACTGAATTGGACATTTTTGCAATTGAGTTTCAAAAATTGTTCTTCATTATATTACCCAAATTTCCACTTCACTGGAATTCCACATACACAGAAATTTACTCAAGCCTTCACTTACGTCAGCGGAATGTTTCATGGTATTTTCTACTCTTTCTTGTTTTTCTTACAGCACTTACATGTGTATATGTTCTAGTTGTATTTGGAATTCTTCAGCCTCGAAAAGATTTTCAACGCTTTCAAATTTTTCTATATGTGGTTATTTGTGCGTTTTTATTTACATTTTGCATGTTTCTGTACTTATTTGTACAAGCGCATCAATGTCTCCTTGCAGGCTGTAATGAACTGATTAAACTGGAAGCCATACTTTTAGATGTATATACTACAACGCGATATAAATCATCAAGTCTTAAATTTAATAAAACCTCAGATACGGAACTGATCTTGCTAACAATTTCCATGGCCGCTGCAGCTGCTCCCTATGTTCTTATTTTTGTATTTTTGGCATTAAATTTGGACGGTACATATTACATTCTAGATGAATATGTATACTGTGATCCGATGTACAAATCTGGTCAACAGATACTTCAGCATATTATTGTGGGTATAATTTTCCTGTTTCCTACAGCTTTCGAGTGCTCCCGAACAATTGGATTTTTTCTATCTGTAGTTGTTATAATGTGCAACATTATATTTAATATATTAGACATATATTTTCGGAAAGTTCAAAGTTTATCAGTTTCCAAACATATTTATCAACTTATTTCTGTGACAATTCGTTTGTTCGAGCCGCATCTTAGTGGAATGATATACACAGTTCTTAATATCCCGTTTTGGTTAGTTGTGTTTTTTGCATGGACCAATGTTCGAGGTGCACATTTTGCATCGCCTTTGTTTATACTAGTAACATTGGGACTAATGATTTTACTTCTTTGCAGGTTACTAATTTTAGTTCCTAGGTATGTTAAAATTGCTTCGCTTTTTCAGAATATGGCTGCAAGAATTAAACTGCATAGTCGCAATTTGTTTTGTACTAGAAAGTCATGGAAGAATAAGTTATTATGGAAACAGTGTTATGCTATGATTCCTATTAAATTTAACTATGGCTTGTTTTTTACAATTGGCGAAGATTTTGTTGGGTATTATTTCTACCTGCTTACGCAACGAACTTTTGACGCCATTTTAGTTTTTGATTTTAACAGGTAGAAATATTGTTGGTATATATAAGCATGTTGGGTTAGCAGCATGATGATATGTTGTGTTAAAAGGTATTAGCGTTTACTATTGATTTTTTTTCTATTGGATTTAAAATGTGTGGGTTTCATGCTGAATTATTAAGTCACATTGTACGTTAAAGATGTATGGTACACTAGTACAATGTAAGCAATTTTTAAAGTGAATAAAGGTATGTGGCGTTTATTTGCAATCTAGTGTAAGTTTTAACATTTTAATTTCTAATACTAATTACTTCGTACAGGATTAAAATAACCACAGCATTCTTTAGCAAATTGGTTGGCTACCAAAAATTAAAATTTTAATTATTAATAGGCGCAGTATGAAGACGCACATCTATACCTTGTCTCCACATTACATAAAAATAATCCTGATAATGCTTTAGCCTAACCAAATCCGACATTAAAGATGACGTAAGCAATCCTCCTGATGTGTATTCTATCATTGTTTCTTTCGCATCCACCTCCTCTAAAACCTCAATCACCTTTCGAGCATCTTCAATTTTGTATTGCAATTTGGAGTCATTCTCAGTTTGTTTCAGTGTTTGTCTTGCATATGTCAATGCAGTTGCCCCACGAACATCCTTAGCATTCTTGTCAATTCCAAGTGACAACAGATATTGCACAGCGTCAAAATTACCTGCTAACGCTGCCGAGTGTAGTGGAGTTTGTTGTCCCATATTAACCCGATTATAAATTGCTCCATGGGAAACCAGGAGTTCCAATACTGGTTTTGGTTTATTTCCACGAACTGCCGACTGAAACAAGTTATTTCCCCAAACGTCTTTTTCGCTTATGTCTTCAGTATGTTTTAACATCAGCTCAACTGTTTCGACTGAAACACCTTTAAAGCATCTTAGTCTATCATGCAATGGAGTACGCCCTCCAATCTCCTTAGTCTTTAACAGTCTCTCGAAGTGCCTATGGCGCTTCAATGAGTTTATAAAAACTCGGTATTTTGACTCTGGTAAGTTCCAGCTTGCCAAGTGTACAACATTGTGATTATATTTTGTGGTCGCTAGGATATTTGTATTGCTGGAGGTTATTCCTAGGAGAGCATCGAGATGACCTTGTTGTGCAGCTTGCAATAAAATATCAGATTCCACAGTTTTCACACTGGATACACCTCTGGCTCCAAGTCTGACTAAAGTTTCCAGTACCGACTTGCTTTGTTGCCCGTAAATTGCTGACGTTATTAAATTTTTACTTCCGGTTTCTAATTCCTTTACACTGACTCCAGGTACATTTAGTAACATTTCGATTGTTTTGCTCCAAACGTCCTTGCCACGAAACAGAATATGGTGTACTGGACTATTCCATTTTTCTGGGTTTACTTGAAAAAGATGCGGTTTTCCCTGGTCAATAAGGAAACAACAGAATTCGTGCAAATCTTTAGCGGTCATGTACCATGCTGCATTATGTACCACTGTCTCTCTGGCATATACTTGTTCCAGATTAGCTCCCTCATTTACAAGAAATTTTAAAATTTCCAGGTGCACATTTGTTTCAAGCAATGGTCCTGGATGCAAGTCCCCATCCCAATTGTAAGACTTGCCGGTTATAAGGGATTTATTTTTTGCAAGTAGAATTTTGCAGATTTCAATTCTTCTCAGGGCCATATCAAATGATTCGCCGTAACTGTTTTCAATGCACAAATAGAACAACTTGGGATCGTCCAGTTCCAGGCGATTTGCAAGTCGCTTGACAAGTTGGAAATTTCCTGTGCGAACTGCTGAGTATCTTGTATCTCCATCATCCATTCTGATTGCTACAAAATTAAACGTTTTGTTTTTATAAATAATATGCAAACAGGATTTATGTTGATGAATTGAATGAAACACATCTAAGACTACCTTCTCTTAATCAAGTATTTAAATGTTGTACATTCAAAAGTTTCAAACTTTTTGCCACGTTTTATGGAATTTCAACTATTATTATAACGACAAAGTTTTACAATTTAAAAATTCAACTGTGCTGTCAACTGTTGTTGCTACACTACAGAACCAAATCAACAACTAACTGAGCACCTGAGAGTTTCAAGTGCTTACAACATGTGAAGCTGAATGCAAAGTGCCATAAACTGCGCATTTTGGTAGATACACTGCTTCGTTTAAAATATCAAAATGAATGTTTATGTCATTCTGTTTTTGTATGATACAACCTTAATACGTTTGTCCACACAAGCAAGATAATAAATTATCCAACACAGAGCTTATTATGTAGAAGTTGTATGCTGATATCACTTAAAGCGTGTAGATTAGTAATCTGTGTTCAGCACAGCACGTATACCAGCTTGAATGTTACAGATATTTATATTCAATGCGTAGTGAAGTGGGTTATCGTACTGGTTTTTCATGCAGCATGGAATGCTTTTGTTGATGCTTGAATATCGGCACAACGCAAAACCCTACGGGTATTTTACTAAATAGATTCAGAAACTGTATTAGTAGCTTTTATTTCTGTTTTATTTATCTGAATAATGACCAGAAAAATAATACATTTTGTCACTTTGAGAGTTTACAGCTTTACATTTTTAGCATACTGGATATTTACATACACTATAAACCAATTTTTCGTATGCAAGACTAAACATCAATTCTAGGTAAGCCTACATTTACAAGCGCCTAGAATCTCACTTTACCACAAATCGTTACATTTTGTAAATTTTCTGATTAAAAGTTTTTGTTATCAATCAATGAGTGCAATAACTAAAATTCGAAGGTAGTACGAATATATAGCCTAAACTAACTAGATTTACACCATTTAAGGTTTCTCTACAAAATTTTATCACTTTCATGTATATGTCTTCATGCATCAAGCAATTAGCCGTGTCCGTAACCCCACCCTTTGTGTCCATATCTGCAAAATTATTTAAAACAAAAATATAATTGCAATCTTTAATATTTATGTCATAAAACGTTTTAAAAATTTACTGATCACTTACCCACCACCTCCTCCACCACCGCCACCGCCATGTCCGTATCCTTTATGACCGTGGCTGCAATTTAAAATATTCCACCATAGAAATTTGCTTTAATCCAAAAATGATTTAATATTTTTCATATGGACAATTACCCTCCACCGCCGCCTCCACCTCCTCCGTGACCGTAGCCTTTATGCCCATATCTGTGAAAAGGCATAAACGTATTATATACAAATATATGTTGTTATGCTTCACAATTGCAATTGCAAATTCATGTTATCACTTACCCGCCTCCTCCTCCTCCACCACCACCACCATGTCCATAACCCCCACCCCCATGACTAGAATTTAAATTAAATTATACAGGTTAAAGCCAAGTTGTAAAATTTTCAGGAATTTGTAATGATTCATATATGCGTACACTTACCCGTATCCTCCTGCATCGCTTTGGTTAATAAGAAATACACACAGCACAAGAATCACAGGTAGCTAAAAGAACAAAGTATAAATTTATCAACCCATTTTTGCTTTTGTGTATTTTAAATATGAATACAACTTTGATTTATTCAACTATTACCAGAACTAGTAAATATCTGGAAACCATTTTAAAGTATTTACTCCGGAACTCTCAAAATTTGGAAATTTTCGGGCACTTTCCAACCGCAAAATATATATTTTAATCTTAAAACTTTATTAAGTTTTGCTGATAACACAACCACCAAATTGTATGTTGTTTGTAAGCTTGTAGCTCCAAGTGATGCTGATGACACGTTTTGCTGCGGTTTATATATCCAAATTCTTCTGAATTTCTAAGAAAATGGGTGAGGATCAAAACTGCATTTACCAATCTTTATTTTACGCACGACTAACCATGCCATCACGCTATGCACTTTTCGTCATCATTGTACGTTTATTGAGCCGAGACGCTGTTTCAACCTGTGCAATCGAAATCGAAGATGACTGTGAATTGTCATTTTTTGTTCATGCTCTCGTTTTTTTGTCAGACTGTGAAAACTGGGGATGCATTGCAAAAATTTAAAATCTGCTTGATAACGTCATTGTTGATGCAACTGTAAATGACATAATGACACAGATTGCATATTTTATTACGTGCGTCGTCATTTGTGCTGGGCTTCCTGGTTTACTTGATGGAGTGGATGAAATCAAAATCATCCATTTTCACGGTCGGCTGAAAGCTGCATTTTTACGCAATTTTGCAATGACATTGCAGTATTATGCACTATGCAAGTTTTTTAGAAGATTCTAATTTTATGCATTTGTGTAAAAACAGTATAAAATACATCTTGTTACATTCAAAACGTTTATCCCATTTACGGTAATAATTAATTACAGCCTTTCTTTGAAACATTGACAGCTTATCACAGTTTTATTTTGGTATGATGACAGTAAATGTTTTATGTAGTATAAAGCAAGCGATTATAAAAATTAATAGTTTGTTGCGGGTGAAGGATTGCGTGAAAATGAGAATCCATAAATTAGAAGAATTATTATTCTAACTTTTGGCTTTCTTCATACGAACATTATTATGTTGTGCTGCAAAATTTGACAAAGCACTTTTACTTTAGCTGAGGCAAATTAATTTCGTGATTGCATAACTGTAGTAGAAGCTATAACAATCACATTACCGAGTTTTTCTCACCTTGTGAAGAATATTGACAGAATTGTGCTTTCTTGCATACCTAAACATTTGTTACGGCATGTTTAATATTTTGAATTGGAGTATTCCGCATTTCTGCAATTTATTTTGCTTGACCTGTATAATGAAATCGAAATAAAAAGTGAAAAGGCACGGCTGCTGATCACACTTACGAAATACACATATAATCAAAACGTGAACTCCTAGTAAATAAATATTTGTTTAATCAACCGTAAAATACGAATAGTCACGGAAAATATGCCACGTAAAGTTTTTGGTGAAAAGAGAACATTTTTACATAACTCCGAAAGTAAATTGTATGTAGCGAGTACTTTACTGAACTCCAGTTATATCCGCATTCATCCTGAAAGTCATAATGTGAGCACGTGGCTTCTATATACTTTGATTGCTGAACTGTTAAGAGTGTCAATCTGCGGAACAGACTTTATCTAGCTTATCTTGAGAATGATCAGTAGTGATTGAAAGCCTTACAATATTTGTAAACATTTTCACAAACATAATTGTATGTAATTGTCATTTGACATTATCGTATGTCAGACATTTATGTTAATAGCGGAGCGTTTTGTCAGAAACATTTCTTAAGTTCTTTTGAGTGTTTAGTGGATTAACTAAACTCTATCAAAATGCAGTTTCACACTGTATGTTTTAGAAATCGAAATAAATTGTATGGAAACATTATACTTATTTTGACGTTAAATTTTATCGGCGGTGCTGTTACACATACAAACCCTAACTATCTTAACGTGGGATTATATGGTTTCAACCAATCTGTTATAAACTATTTTCTATTTAAATACCCAAGAATGAGAGACTTGCATAGTGGTTTGCCCACAGCATTAGTTCCAATTATGATGCTGTCAAATGACTTAGCCAGATCATTAAACTTGACTTTGCACGCCATTCCTAATTATTCAGCCGCCAGTTCTAAAGAAGGAATTCCAAATAGTCCAACTTTTCTATTTGATTTGTTCTTAACGGACAGGGAAGTTCTAGAATACACCTGGCTTACTTTTCAAAACGGAAATAATCAGAATAAGCAGGAAATGCCAGAGTTTTATGTGACACATTCCATTCCTCTAAATTTTGTTTATTGCGACTATATTAGAAGTAAATACGAGGAAACGTGGAGTCTACAAATATTTACAAGTCCTTTTGATTTATATCTATGGGTGGGTTTAATATCTACCTTTGTAATTACTGCAGTTCTGGTAAACCGTCTGAACAATCTTCCAATTTTTCAAACACTTACTATTCTCATTTCTGTATTAATTGCCACGAGTGCATCTGGCGTAACCAAAAAAGCAGAAAAGGCCTTTCTTTTAATTTCTTATATGTTGCTATGCACTTTATTGGCCAATTTATATCAAGGAGAAGTTACAAGTTCAATAATTAGTCCACCACCACCAGAGACAATCGATTCGGTAGAGGAGCTTAGAGAAAAGAACTACACGTTAATTTATCCAAATCCAATATTTCTATACAGTGCAAAATCGTCAGTGTTAATTAGACTGGATCCATTTGTCGGTTTTGAAACCAAGTTTGTTCATGACGGATATTTTCTGAATGATTTCTTTACGCAACTGGCTTTGGATCATACAAAAGGACAACGACATGCAACAATTTTATTTTGGTCTTATGCCTTGTTCTTTGCCAGCAACAGTAAAAACAAATTACGAGAGGCAAATCTGGAAACTAAAAGTGATTGTTATGTTGGAAAGGAGTTAATTCCTACAAACAGTATGTACTCCGTGTTCCTTCCGCCTAATCATACAAAGCTGTATAAACACTTTCAGTTTTATTTTGAAGCTGGAATTGTTGGCTGGTGGGTACGTGAAGCGTATGCATTTGGATATTCAATACGAGTACAGGATCGTGCAAAGTTTTTAAGTTCAACGAAAAATGCGGAGGAAAATGAAATCAATATTGCAGCTTTGCAATTGGATTTTAAAACAACAAAGTTATTTATTATGTGGATAGTGCTAATGGTAGTTTCAGTGTTTGTTTTCTTTGGTGAAATTCTGTACCGGAAATATATTTTCTGGAATTTTAATGTAGTAAAGATTATTCAAAATGATGACCATGCAAATTTTGTATTTTTGAGATAATGTCGTGGTAAATTAAAGACGGGTAAACATGCTTGCTTTTATAAAATTTAATAAATACTTTACTGTAATAATATCAATTAATACATTTTAGAATGTTTTGTACGAGTATTCCAGTAATTATTTGGATAGTTTAGTATGGATCGGTAAGAATGTTAAACTTCTTATTCAATCCCTTATAATCCTCAGTTCCCGGAATGGGAATGTGGTACTCAATATCCTCAAGATTTTCTGGAAGGTCATCCGAGTATCTGGGGTAAACTGGACATGGCCTTGGTTTGGGGATTTCAGGGTAAAGACACGGGCACTCGGCATCAATAACAACTTCCTTTCCAAGCCAAGAGGTTCTTCCAAGATGGTCCTCCAGTTCGTAGATGGTCAGAGGATGGATAAGAACAGAGAGGTTACCATGATTTTGCGTGTGCCAGGAGTGGGCAGCAGCAAAGCTTGTCTAAAATCGACATTTAATTTATTGTAAAAGAGTTATATTAGAAATATTATGCTGCTTCCATAATTTTACCTTGTTACAACACATCTCCCACTGTGAAACGGGGTGAGGTCCAGCCCAACCAATGTGGATTTGGTTGAGGGAGCATTCCGCGAGACTTCCGTTGTCAATCAGTTCTCTGAGAGCACGTCTGCAGTAAATTTTAAATGATAAACCAAAACTTAAAATGTTTGAAGGAATACGTTTCAGAAATACTATATTTCAATAATGACTATATAAATATCTGAATGCTAACGCTTCAGCAGTTTTTGATGGATTTACTTCGAAAAAGTAGGTATGAAAGTGCCACGCTCCAATTTCTTCTGTGATGTAGGTCTGAGCAGAAGCGGCAGCAACCACTCCCAAAACTAAGGCAATCAAAGGGATTTTATTCATTTTTAAAGTTTTTCTCATGTTCTGTCTGGAAAGTGAAAAAATATGAATGATGAAACGGCATTACGGGTTCTAGGCTTTTATACCAGGTCAGTCGGTTGCGTTTGATCAGTCATGAGTTGTCTATTTCACAATTTTTACGGGAACTGGGAACATCGGATGTTGTGGAGTGGAAGTCCGAGTTAGGTTCATGGAACAATTAGTGCTCATTGACCACTTCAATTATTTTTAATTTGCTTTTCAGGTGCAAGTGGAACATTTGGTGTAATGGATAATGATAAGTATTGCAAATATGATCATATTTTTGATTGACAGCTAAGATAACTATTATTTGCTTATCAACTTTTATGATGATGCATTTTGCACCTGCAAATTGATTTAAGTGTATATGAGTTATGTAAAAGCACTGATTTGTTGTCTTGTGGTGTTGCAACGATGATACATTTGATATGATTTCATAAAAATAATGAAATTTGAACTTTGTATATGCTGGTTTACCTCCACAGTGAATCGAAAAGTATTGGTTGTGGTAATGGTCAAATCATCTTGACCTTTATGCTTATAGTCGTCACTTTATTTTCGACAATGTGTGGAGTGAACGGTTAAATAGTGACATGAAGGTGGTCATACTTGTTGCAGTGGCAGTACTCCTTATCATTACCCGGAACGTTTTGCGCTTGATGAGCATCCCCATCCCATTCTCCACTTTTTAATTGTAAATCACGCTTTTTAGTATCATAATCAAGCTGATTGGCCTTCAAGCAATTTTTTGCCAGTGACCTTTTGTCCCAACTTGGTCTGCCGGTTCTGCCAAGAGTACAGTATCATCTATCGGGCATCTATTGTGGAGTGTTCCCGTTCCGTAAACCACCCACCACCGGCCAACAGCGTTCCACTGCCTCGGTAGCACCTGGAACTGGGAACCCCTTGCTATTTAAACAGTGAAAATGCCCAGGAGATAAATTTGAATTTTGGTTTTTACGACATTTAAAAACGTGTGAGCACTCCCATTAGTAAAGTTAAAACAGGAAGCATAAGCAGAAAATAATAGATAAAGTTATAAAAATGACTTGACCACTTGACAAATGAATTTTTAATTTTTATTGAATGTGATAAAAAACAAAATACTAAACAATGATATTATAATTCCGTGAGTTTCATAAAACATTACATAAGTCAAGCACTTATCAGACAGTTGGAAAATTCATTCTGACATTGCCAGTAGTAAAATAATGGAAAGATATTGATTCACAATGTGAGATATTACGAGTCAGTTTCAATTACTTATTTGATTTCATTTGCATGTACATTTGCTTACTGTAAGTTTCACGTAAAATTAAAAAACAGATAACAATATTCAATCTTGAATAAAAAATCTACAATGGTGATACAAACAATCATTCAAAATTCCAGTTTTTTGCAAGATAACATGGGATGCCACTGAAATACTATATATATGTAACAGAAACACTTTAATACTACATACTACAAAGTATAAAGTGAAATGTTTGCCTTTTTCCATGTTAATCTGCTTTGTTAGAAAGCAAAAAGTTTAGCGTTTTTCTAAACCGCCTAACCAATATCTTTACTCTCTTATAAACCTGCTTTGCAAACTCATTTAAAAAATCGCCACTATTGCTCCTAACAAATTTCCATTTTGTTGCATTATCCCCACCAGAACAGTCCGACGTTACCTCCACATTCAACCCATTCTCTGCAGCTTTAGCACACAAACCAGCAGCCCTATTCTTCAACACAAACTCCTCATTATCCTCCTTTCCCAACTTATCAACAATCCAACTTGCCTTAGGATTCTCATTAAAGGTATCAATTGAACCAAACCTCAACTTATAATCACTATCAAGCGTCATTTGTTTATTATCCAAGCCATTAACTGTAGAATACATTGCTTGTATCTCATATATCGGACCCTCTTCAATTTGCTCGTCAACCAGTTTGTCCATTGGTATTTCCGAACAATTACGAAGCACAGGTTGATCATTTACAACAAATCGACCGTTTTCAGAAACAAGACACTTATCCGTGGCTAGGTTAACCAACTGAACTTGGGGTTGAATACAGTCTCCGCGTAAGCAACGCTAAATATTTATAAATAAAATTGAAATTCAAAACTTTGGTTTATTTATTAAAAATATTTGCAAATTATGTTTTAATTTACCCCTTTGCTCCCCCTGATTTCACAATGGGAACCCTCCAATGGTGCAAACCAACGGAATCCTGAGATTGACCCACAAAACACCGTTTCACAATCAAGCTCCATTATCTATACAAAATATTATACAAAAAATTTATTTGAAATTTTTTTCATTTGTTTTTGAATTTTAATAATTCTTACAGTGAAAGCTCCTGCGTCGTTTAGCAATAATTTGCACTGCTGGTCACTTGAGTAAGCAGGAACGTCAACGGAACTTTTAAAGAGCTTGGCAGAATCAATAAGTGGCTGATAGTATTTTGTAGAGGATGTCATCAAACAGGAAATATCGTGCTGGTGTTCAACCAAAAACTTGTTGGTACACTGGGAAAAGTAATACAATTCTCCAATCTTATTCCGATTCCGTTTGGCGTCTAGAATGCAGCAAAGTTTTTCACTGAATGGGTTGGCTTCACAAGTATTGTTGAATATTGGATCGTCGTCATTTGGTGCACCCAATCTAAAAATAAAGCAAATTAATTTGTAAATCTCTTTGAGTACTAAAATGTTTAAGTAAAAATGATGGCGTACATTTTGGCAACATTATAAGCAATGTATTTTGCTGGATTATTTAAGAAGGAATGGACAGAAACCGTAGTCCATTTTGGAGAGTTGTTGTCCTTTTCATGGCAAATTGGATTCCCAGTGAAATTGTGTGTATCCTCTTTTAGATCAGCCAAAATCAAAACAGCAATGTCAAAACTTGGAAGCTTATTTTGGTTTGAGTATGCAAAATGTTGAAAGTTTTCTAGTAGCGAGGGTATGGAGTAGGTGCCATTCTCTTTGCGACTTTTTTCGATAAACTTTTGCTCCTTTTGGGTCTTGTGTAAAAATCACAAGGTAAAATTAATAAGTTGGAAAAAAATTGATTTGGAAACAAAGTTAAATGTATAAGTATAATTATATTTGAAGCTACCTTTAAAGTTGTTAGTGATGTCAAGTGAAAGGAGATGTCAAGGCTAGACAGAGTTTGAAAACGCAAGTGCACATCGTACAATACGGCTTGCCAGTACTGTAGAATTTTCTCGTTGTCGTGGTTAAATCGTTCACCAAAATTTGAATCACCAAACACTGCCAGTTTTATAACATAGCTATTTCTTAATGCTGGCGTGGTTATGTTAGACTTGGCAACACTTTCTTTTGAGCTAGCAGTCCCTAGCACTGACAGTAACACAAACGTCGTGGCAAAGACTCGACAGTACATTTTAAATATTCGGGGAAATTCGGGGTTACAAATTTGTAATTCAAAACATTCTTTACTAGTTTTAAATCCTAAACTTTAAACTAATAAATGCATAGTCCCTATTCACTTAATTTCCGTTATATATTTCTGGCTAGTTGATATCCATTCACTTTTTGTGAAGCAGGGAACCAAAAAAAGAACACATCTATTATGTTACGTGTACAACAAAATAATGAGCCGAATCTGTGCCCAATTTTTTTAGGTTTTAGGTAGAATTTGATCGATTATGTATTTCTTGTAAAAAACTTTTTTCGTGCCGATTTCCTACTATGGATTGAGTGACTGTGCCAGGTACACAAAGAGAAACACAAAAACCTTTCTGGACTTTTAGTTCGATTGTTTATTATCCAGAGTTCAATATAACTGTTTTTCCTTTTTCTTTACATGTGGAACCTTCCTCCCCTTCAAAGCTTTTGTATTGTTCAGTTTATAAAGCCTCATTTCTAGAAAAAGGACAAACGAACTCACCTCAAAACACACACAAACACTTTGGTAGCTTTATTTCTAAGTCCCGTTTTGACTACGGCAATGTACGACCTTGACCTTCAGCAAGAAAAAGGGAAACACGGGATTTGGATACAAGCTGCTATTTACGTACCTATATAGCTCTAGATTCTAGATCAACCAAAATATCACTGTCCGATGCTCTGATATGAATAAAATAAAAATAACATATATGAAATGATTTTTTACAAGAAAAATTAAGCGACTGAAGACAACCGAAATCACACTCAAAATTAAACATGGTCAGTCAGATACCTGAGTATTATTTTATTTTGATATTTTTATGGCTTTTAACTATTGTTTTAGAGACTTCAGCTGGTAAAACGGTTACTCATAAATAAACCCAAACAAAAACTCAATTAATGAAGCCTGAAATAGTTTCATGAAGCTGAAATTTTATTGACATTGAAAAATGTCACGTTAGCAGGAAATTATTTAGTATACGGGGCCGCGAGTTTTCGGACGAAAGTCATACCAATCGAAAGCCCTTGACCTGGGGAGTCGAATGACATCACTCTCGGGTTACGCAGATGAGGGGTTCGTCCCCCAGGGGTAATTTTAAAATTGACCAATAAATGCATTTTTAAATGCAATAGCAGTGTCTCAATGTACCCCAGACGAGAGCGGGAGTAATCTATACACGGGAACGTAATGTAGCTATTGCTTTATCCACGGTCAACTTTTGTAGAATGTTGCAAGTGCAAACCTAACCTAAATATACCTAACCTAACTAACTCTAACTGTATAAGCAGGTTAGCGTGTGGTCGTCTGGTGCAAGTAAAACCCATCGCAGTTGTCCGGGGAAAAGTTACCTACCCGCGGTCGACTGGGGCACTGTGAGACGCATTGCATGTATGTAAAAATGCATTTGTTGAGCAATTTTAAAATTACCCCTGGGGGACGAACCCCTCATCTGCGTAACCCGAGAGTGATGTCATTCGACTCCCCAGGTTACGGGCTTTCGATTGGTATGACTTTCGTCCCAAAACTCGCGGCCCCGTATACTAAATAATAGCCCGTTAGCAATGTTCTCGTTATTACCAGGTAGGGGGAAGAGAGATCCCTAGAAGGGAGATGGCCTATGGATCAATTTCTAGTGAGACGATGGTGATGGGCTTTTTGTGGAGATGAAGGATGTGGGGGGTGATAGGTAAAATTGAAATAGATAACATTTTAGAACACTTCAAAAATCTGTATGAGACAATATGTTGTTAGCTCAAAAAAATTCTTTGATTAACCGGAAGATTTAGTCATACATGCTCATTTATATAACTTCTTATTGACCGTATTTTGCCATTTATTACATCCATTAGTTGAATAAATGCGGGATTGCGCATTACAGAACGTTTTTTTACAATGTGTTGCAAAAATCCAAATATTTAATTTTACTTTACATTTAATAAGCATAAGTAACATTAAATATGGATATTTTAATTTTACTATACCATGTATCATTTTCAATTTAGTTAACTGTGTGACTAAATTGTGTAAGATGCTGTATTTTCTCCGGTTTCTCCAATAAATGAATAATAATATTTTTTACTTTTTGTGATATCTTCACACAAGGCGACGGATCTAAATGTCAAATTAGTTTAGGATATCATGTCTATTTTCAATAAGCAAATCATGTAAGGCATGCCAGCTGTAAATGCACAAATATCTAAGAGCTATTTCTGCGTTGATAAATACTTACATAGTGCCAAACAGAGCAACCGTAGCTTAATTTTTCCCGGGAGTTTGTATTCCAGAAGTTTGCTCCTCTGTAATTTTATATTCAAAACGTTCAACAGTTTGTTGAAGTTGTTTGATTTGTTCCAAAGTAACGTCCTGGACCAACACTGGAACCACCACAGTACTACGGGAACCTAAAGTACGGGAAAACAAATGGTAATCACACAACTGAAGACTTAACCTTTAATATTTAACCACTCACCACACTTCGTGGAAAATTCCTTCCAAAACTTACAACTACAGGAAGGTTTAGCGATAAATACTTTCACGCAAACGCGTCTCAAATCACATTCAAGTAAAACAAAAAGTAGAAATGCTAAGCAGAGTCCCATTCCCGGAATAAAACATAGCATCAGTATTCCTGCTTTTTCTTTATGTTCCATTTCTTCGTTAATATATCCACTGTTTTTATATTTATGAGACTTTGTTTTTAGGACCAGGGCAAATTTACCAAATCTGTCCCACCAAGCTGTTATACCGTTTTCAAAAAAGCGATGTATTCGTTCAAACACAAACTTTGAGTGCTGACCAAACAACTCATAGCCTTTTAGATTTTCGTTAATGATATCTTTTCCAAAATAAACAGGTCGTGTTGCTCCACTCATATTTGCATAAACAACTCTGGCTATGTTTTCGTCTAGTATTGCGCTAGCTCGATTGCAATTTTCCAAATAGGGAACGACAAGTTCTCGATAGTCATTAACATAATTTCTTAAGCTCGATGATGTATTCTTCCAATTGGGGAATAATTGTGAGCTATTTACAAACAGCTTGGTGGTTTCAGATAGGCGATCCATTACATCTACTAGCTTATCCCACGTCTCCCATTGCAGCATTATGTGATACCATAATTCAGAAACAACCGGGAAAGCTTCATGAGGATTTACTGTATTTAAACTAGAGTTGATTAAATGACGTATGTTACGGTACTCGGTACCCAAAAGTTTCCTTGGGAGCACGTACACGGTAAAGTTTGCAGACGTTAGGTCAATAAACCTATCAAAAGGAACCAGTGGGGCTTCCACTGTCAATCTGGTAATATTATCGCCCTTGTACTCATTGCTCAGCAGTAAAAACATCAAAGGGCAGAAAATGGTGGCATATCTCCAAAAATAGTCATCATTTGTCAATGGGTCACTAAATGAGCTTAAACTCTGTTCAATCAATGCCGCAAAAAGCTTAAAGCCGAGAGAAAAGACGGATATGATGTAGCTTTTCAACGTATTCACTGTTTTCTGAGACTGGCAAATAAGAAGAGATATCAAAATAATTGCAAGCGTAAGCAAAATCCATGTGGCCATATCAAAGGCGTACACAAGCTCTCCCACAGACGATAACCAGGTATGTCTTTCATAGTGACAGGCTATAAATCTAAGCCGGTCACTGGTTAATACCAACGACATTTCAGAAAAGAATCCTGTGTTAACTTGTGTGAGTCGATTCAAGGCCGGGCGAAGGTGTGGAGACAATAATCTTCCAGTGGGGCAGCTTGACGTACTCATAGTTTTACGACTATATACGCCTTTAAATCTCTTTTGGAAGGATAGTGTTGTGTTTGAGGGCAACATAGAATAGAGGATATGATAAGTAAAAAGCTTATGTAAATCTCTGACTTTTAGTAAATCCGAATTCATGACATCGCTCAGCACCGTTCTAAAAGATGGTTTAAGTTTTGGCATTAACTTGTATTTTGAGATTTGGCCAAACACAACCTCTACCTGGTATGAATTAGTTTTATCAACTGTGGCAATATATTCATCTATTTGAGTTCTGGTATTGAACGTAATGCTGATTGGCTGAAGATTTATACTTTCGCAAGTCTGACAAAATTTGCAATGAAAGTACATTTTGACGTCAGCCGAGTACATTGTTCCGATGAATAAAACATTTTGGTAAGGACGTACAAACTGCGGAGTTACATGTACAGACTCTATCCAAATCGGCACCTCGATTGCATACAAGTTGTCCTGTAATATTTTGTGTACAACAAATACAGAGTATTGGGTTACTGTTGGTACAATATACCGTTTCCAGACGTTTTCTAGATTGTTGTAGTATTCCAGCACCTGTGGAAGCTTTAAATACAGTATTTCACCTACCCCAAAAACATTGTACATTTCGGTGCTTTTAGAATCGGGTGGGTTTATGTAAATATCAGCATGACAAGCACTGGAAACTTTGATTGCCACATTATCACGGTAGTTAATTTGAGTGATGAATGATTTACTGCCATCATCCTCGTCAAACGTGTTCAATGTGCTACTATTGGAACCATACTGTTCAAATGGAAAAATGAATTCACTTGAGTAGGTTGAAAAATATCTAGTAAGAAAAATTGGTGTTCCAAATTGAGATAAATTTATATCAAGCCCAGCAAAATTGACAATGCTTACTACGCAGTCGGAAAACAGTTGAAGATGTTTAAGGACATTACTATGAAGAAAACTTGGGTCAGTCTTGGCAGCATTTCCAAGAGGAATGTAAACCAAAAGTATTTGCAAGTTAACTAATAAGAAATTCATTTTGACGATTAAGCAGGTGACTAAATATTCCTTTGTTTAATAACAGTACTTGGAATGGAGATAAGGTTAGAGTATTTAAGTGTACTTATTAGCTAACGTTTCAACGTAAAGTGGTTTGAATGGTCTATAAATTTATCTTCCTATTAGAACGCTTGCACCAATCCATAGTAGTCGTACAATGTTTTTTATATTTTTCACAAAATTGTTTAAAAATTTGGTGTTGTCAATCATTGCGCAAAACAAGTACTTAACAATAAAACGTTATTATTATTACTTTTGATTTTGAGCAGTAACTCTACAAGTGATGTGTTCAATAGAAGTTCAAGACGAGCAGGTTTAACACGAAAGCTTGATAACCACAGTGAGCACTACGAGTTCCCCTATGTACGTTACGTGTTTGGTTCAAAATAATTAAACATTTGCTGTAATGAGTTTTGGCAACATGCCAGAATCACATATTCCAGCGGAAATGGATTTTAAAAAGCTAATATGATATTAGATTGGGAAATACATAAAGCTTATGTTAATAAGCTTCTTTGGAACACGCACTATATACCTTAAAATTAATTCCCACATTCAACTCACTCGCTTGCCAATTATCTATTACCTTTTTGAAACTACCGCATCAATTCTAATAAAAAGGAACTCTATCACCATATATCGGTTGCTAGACCGGTATTGAAATAAAATCATATTATTCCCTTTTGAAAATTTTATGCAGGATTAATTAAATTATGTCTACATTAGAAACACATATTATGTTGCTTTCAAATATTATCTGTTTTGCTTAGTTGTACTGGATCTAAACGGTCTCTTTACCAAACATTGCTAAAACATTTGTTTGTTGAAGTTGTAATCTATCAACCTAGCTTAACTCAGTAAATCTGCAATGAAACTAACAAGCTAACAAACGCTTGTTTCCAAGATTATCAAGATTGTTATATGTAAACAAGCGCGTTCTAAGAACGCCGTTCTTTTCATTAACTTTATCCAAAAATACCATGATTATGTCAATCTTGTCAATTTTACGACGATTGTAGGAAAAGATAACTATCTTACAAAGAACTTAAGTCGGACGCAATGTTTTCTCCTTTAAACTAATATAGGTATATGTTGTGTATGACAGTTATAGTATCACATTTGTCCTCTAAGCCAGCAAAAAGGATTTGGATGACTAGCACAATTGCTCGGAATATAGAAATGGTTTGCCAAGTTTCCCCATGTCGTTTGTTATTCAAATGGCGTTAAGCTACCAAATGTCCATGTATGAAACATCAGAATGTCGGACCGACATTGTCGGTATGTTTAGATTCTAGCAAGGCCTTAAATCAAAATGGTTAATTCCATTCCAACCAAAAGAAATGAGTTTAGGTTCATGAGGTTACCAAGGAGGTACAATTCTTTAGTCTAATGAAAGCATTGTTCTAACAATATTATCAATTTAGTACCAAAACCGATGCAAAAAATATTAACATATTACGAACTAATTGATGTATGGCTATAAATAATATGAAATAAACTGGCAATTCAAGTTAACGCATTGAGAGTAATTTGCACCCTTTTTAGTATAGACAAAACTTACTTGCCCCTATACAAAATCTCTTAAATCTTTTGAAATGGAGCACAATTTTATTCCTAACCTTTTATAAGACATCTTGAGAGGGCTTTCTTTTTTAAAATTAGAATTGACATGGTAATATATAACTGACACGAAAGTTATTTGAAAGTGGCAATTATATTTGAGATATATGCCGCGTGTAACTATATTCATAGATACATGTATGTTCCTATTTGGTTTTAGATGACTACTTTTCAAAACGTATTTCCGCTGGAGTATGTAACTAGGGTTTGCAACCATTGTTACTCTCGCTAAGATTCTCGATAAAAACTCGTTTATTTTCTTTTAAATGAGTGCAATAAATACACGTTACGCCTTAAACTGTTCGTCAATCAGAATTTTATTGGCAACTAGTTTCGCTTAGAAAATGTTTCATCAGGCCTATTAGAATGATAAAAAGCAAAAGAACAAAATCATCATAATCAATATTTTACAATTTATCAAGGTTCATAAAACTATAAAAAATTAGTTAATATTAAATCAAACCACTAAACCTTACCGATTCTGAAAAGTGCATAATGTTAGCACTTTGTGGGAGAAAAAATATTGCACTGTTGTGCTTTCGTCATTTAGGTAAAAACTAACAAGGTAGAAAATAAAATACTTCAACATCTCTTTTATATTTTGTACTCTTGAGAACACTACACGTATCTTTATCATGTTGAGATGTTCAACGTATTCGTTGTCCGCATATTGAGTATAGTTATTTTGTAGCACGGATTTTATACATCTAGAATACTCATTAATACACGAATAGAATGGAAATATTGCATGCACTATACTGTTTTGTTCATACTCATTACAACTATTGGTGCTCACAATATCATATTTTTCCAGTATATCTGGATTATGTATACTTAGATATTTTAACAAAAGTTTTTTCTTTGGTTTGAGCGCGTCAGTACGCTCTACTTGTGACAGCTTTATAAATGTTTCATATAATTTTACCTTATCATACCATCTTTCTTCAAATTTTTGTTTCAGTAAACTTAAATGTTTTAACCTATCATTTATATCGGAGCAAATTCTGCTAATTCTTAATCCTTGTGAATAGTATAATGAGTCTTTCAAATGTACAGGGTGATTAGATGATGCATGCAGATATAAATGTTTCGACATTGGTTTGACATATAGATTAGTATGGATATTATTATTAATTAGACTAACAGTGGTGTCCAAAAAGTTTACTGAATTTTCACTAAATTCAAAGGTAAATTTAAGGTACCTATGATTAAATATACTATTTAGCCAGTCATTCAAATCATTTATCATATCAGCTTCTATAATCATAAAAATGTCATCAAGAAAACGTTTATAAAATATTATTTCAGCGATGTTATTAAACATATTTGCTATTTCTTTAAAGACAGTTATATTGTCTACCATTACGCTTGCTGCATTTCCCATTTCAATACCTCTGTGTTGATAATACCAATATTCAATGTACTGAACGTAATTATAATCTAAACTTAAAGATAATAATTCGTTCATTTGCCTACGATTCAAATTGAGCTTTTTGACTGAGTTAGTCATATACGTATCAGTACAATGTTTTTTACAATCAGATAGTAATAAGCTGGGGTAAAGTGCTTCAACGTCAATTGTAACCAATAAATACTTTGTATTGCTTTCTAGCTTGATCTCGTTTAGTAAAAGTAGAAAATGTTGAGTATCTATCAACAGATCACTAATTTCATTAGTTAATGGTTTCAGAACATAATCTAACAATTTACTAGCGTATTTATTTGTTTTTACGAATGTAGAACTGATAGGTCTTCCTTTAGGAAAATTATCAAATTTTTTATGAATTTTTGGAAGAATATAAAATTTTGCTGGCCTATCTGTTGGTGGTAGTAATTTAGAAATCGCAACTTGGTTTCTTGTGCTTTTCTCAAAACAACGTAATTTGTCACGATATTCGATCATGGATAAATGAAATGCGGCTTCTGTAGTAGGATGATATGTAGTAAGGTCATTTAATTGTTTTAGTACTTCCTGTTCATAATCTTTAATGTAAACTATACATAAGCCTGCATTTTTATCAGCTTCCACTACTAAGATTTCATGTAACGCACAGAATGCTTTAAAATCATTTGCTAACTTATTCAAGTGAATATTAGGCTTTGTAGTTTTCATTCTCTTGCGGAAGTCTCTAATTAGGCTATCAAAATTAAAAATCAAATTTTCTAGTGGACAACGTTTGCCTTTTATGTTATTTATTTTCATGAATTCTTTTTTATTTTGATGAAACCATATTTTTAACTCGTCTGGGATCTGCTTATCTTCATTTAGTTTAAAATATACATTCCAAGCTATTTTACGGACTGCTTCACTAAACTCGATAAGTCTCGAGACTCTCGATAACTTTTTTCCCCATATAATTTCCTTGATGGTCAATAATTTGCATTTTTTTATATTTTGTTTTGTACTAGCACGCCCAATGCTAGACATCGCTTGCTAGGCGTAGCACATAGTAATTGCATGGCTACGCCCAGCAAGCGCTTATCAGCAATATACCCGCCATTGCATAACAAAATGGAATGCACTGTATTTTTTCCCCTTGGGGAAATTTCATAGAAACACATAGAAACCCCGTTATCGAGCTTCTCACCGAGAGTCTCGAGAAAAGCTCGATAACGCAAAGCTCACCGAGAGTCTCGATAAAGCCTCATTTGCAAACCCTATATGTAACCCTGGCACGCAGAACTCATTATAGCCAAAAGTTAATTAATTTCAAACTACTTTCAAGTGTCTAAAGCAGGGCAGGAAATGATTTTGTCATGCTAATCTGGTCGCTTTAAGTTAATATTGCATTGTACCAGCCGTTTTGTATATTCGCTTTCTAAGTTGAAATACTTAATACTAGCGCACGGTTTCTGATTATTTGTTTTATGCAAAGAGATCGGAAATAATAAAATTTAATGAAAATTTACGAGCATTTCTATAACCTGTGGTTACAGTAGATCAGTAGAGTAGTAAAGCAACACAAATGTTTGTGCGCCTCTAATTTTGTGCTAGTTTTACTAAACAGCACAAACATTTAACTTTGATGCAACTTAGAAAGTATTGTCAGAAAGAAGTCCTATTCAACAACATGCTCCTTATATTCACCAGAGTTATAGTTAAAATGCATCAGTTACTGGTAAAATTGGCAATACTATTCGTTTACATGTATTGGTGTAGTGCTATCGCTATCAAAACTGACAAAATCTTACTTGATACTAATGTCTTCAAAAGTTAAAATTGTTTCCGGACTCTGTTGTAAGCATAATCAATTTTCCTGGACTTGACATAAATTTGGCTCAACATGGAACACCAATATTTCTAACAAGATATTTCTCAAGGTAATCAATTGCAATTATCATCCCCAACGTTGGAGGAATGTGTGCGTAGTATTCTTAAAGTTTTTAAGAATGCCACCAGCACAAGGGAAGAGGGTGATGGATTGGATTGGGTGCTTAGGAAGTGGGCGGGCTGGGAGTGAAACGGGAGGATGATTGAAGAGATTGGTTAGTTGTAGCTTTATATAACATGTAGACTTTTCATGTTTTTGTATTTCAATGAAATACTTTGTTGAATGTTTTATGAAATAAGTATTGTGAAGCTTGAGTTATAGAATATTGGGGCGTTATGAAACTTTGAACTTGGCTGGTTCTTAGAATGATCAATGATGCGAAATGTTAACTATAGCTAAATGATTTGTAAACGTAGAGTATATACATAATTATAACTACTATTATAATATACTGTTTGTTAACTTTTATGATTTAGTAAAAAAATGTGCTTTGCGTAATAAAGTTGTAAAAAATCATATTGAATTGTTTAATCCGCAGGTATTCCTCTTAAAATCTCAACATAAAATATTGCAACTAGTTTTTAATTTTTTTTCAACAATTAAAACAGCAAAACTCGTATACACGCTGTTTGAAAGTGATTGTATTCATGTTTATTAAATTTGTTAAAGGTAATTACATGAAACTTTGTTGGAAGAAGAACCATAAGCAGAAAAACTGCAAGCAAACAATATGAATCACAATTCCATCTTATCAAAAGTAAAGGATAAAGAAACAGTTTGTTAGAAACTATCTTCTAAACTCTAAGAACATTTCTGATTTACAAGATTTTAAAATTATTCAAGAATCTGAACAATATTTCAAAACAAACAAAAATCAAAAGTTATATTAAACTGTTTACAAATCAAATCAAAAGTTAACAAACTGTGCATAATCAACTGAAACTTTTAGTCACTGCTTCTTTCTCTAGCAAACTCAAACGTCATTGCAGCGTACTCGGATGGTATAGTGATCTCTACTTTAGCCAACTTTGGAAGGGCCTCCCAAAGTTTGGAAACCCACTCTGCTTCCACACGCTCGCGTGTGGCGTTTCCCATACAGTAGCATCCAACAAACTTGTTTAGAACCAGGTGCTCCAGAGAAGGCCATGAGGAAGCAAACTTTAATAACTGCTTTGGTCGCAGGCAAGTGGCACCGATTTCCTTACACTCCTGCAGAACGAGTTTCCGTAATTCCATCAATTTTGGGAAATCCAGATCCAAGAAGTAAGTAAATCCTACTTCCAAAGTCTGTAATGAGTGGCTAAACTTGTCTAAAGCTTGACGAAACCCGGGTGCAGCACAAAAAAATCTACTATCAAGGATAAGGTGTTCCAAGAACAGCGCATTTATGCAAAGCAATTTGTACTGACTACAATTAAGTTTCCTAAGTTTAGGAAGGGATACGTCTATATCATCAATTATATCAAATTGCAACCACGCCAAACTCCTCAATTGAGTATTTGCCATAAGTGCTGCTCGAAACAAATGAACAGGCCAGTTGGTGTCACTTAGATGCTCCAATTTTGACAAAGTTGGGAATCCAGAAGGCAGCGTAATAGCTCTGTGAGGATTGTCTACTGTACAATCTGTGCCCATGATTTTGCAAATCTGAATGCTTGCCAAATTTGGCATCAATTCCAACCAGCGGACAAATATTGGAGCCCAGTCCTCTAAGTCGTCTCGATATTCTAAACAGTTCGTGTCTGCACCTCTAAAATAGATAAGCTCTTTAATGTTTCGTCCAAGTGTTGCCAACAGCTCCTCAATATTTCTCCGACCTTCAATTCGTTTCTCCATGGTCGTTCCGGTAAACCTGTCTATAATTGAGCTACTTTTTTTTATCTGGCCAGACGTGCTTTTTCTAAAGTTTTGATTCACAGTTTAACTGTGAAAAAATATATTGCCCCCGGAAGTCCGACCATGGGGCCGTTTTTTTCGAATAAATCGCCCCAAGCATACCAGTTTTATCCCCAGTTCAAGTTTAATTATTTTTGAACAATTAACCTTCTGGCGGTTAACAACAAAATAATTAACTACTACTTCCTATACAAAAATTAATCTATTGGGCCATCTCTACCAGATGGAACCAAAAGAAATTCGAAAAATCTAATTAAATTTTAATTGCCTAGTTAAATAACTGGACAATTATCTCGGAGTCCAGGCGCTTGCCAAGACATTTAAAAGCGTGAAAACGTAGGCAGGAACCTGGTTAACATGAATCCGTTTTCAGTTTTCTTGGCCAACGTCTGGCCCGATTACTACAGCGCTAATTGTTAAGCCAATTAAACCCACAATTAGTGAATGGGGGCTGTTCAGACTACACGTGCACTACTCGTATGACCCTTTATTTCACTTTACTGAAAATTAATATGCGGACGTATTTTGACATGCTGAATTCAAATATGTTGTAACTGAAGTCTAAAATTAATTAATTAATACTATATAGCACTATAAATAATTAAAAACTTTAATTACAGTTAACTTTTAATTGTGCTGAATATTGGTATACTGACGTTATTTAACATGTCAAGTTCAAATATGTTATAATTTTAGTCATAAAATTCATAGTTTGTACTATATAGCTCAATAATTGAAAATTTACTATAATTACAATTAATGTTGGATTTTGCTGAAAATCATTAACCCGACGTTTTTTGACATGCTAAGTTAAGATATAGTCTAATTGCAACTTGATCAACTATTATTCCTAACTAAAAGCAGAAAAATATGCAAATTAGTTAATTATTGTCAATTATTATTCAAACAATTAATTATTAGACTACACCAATAGCATATTTAAACTCAGCATATTTTAATACGCCAGTATATTAAATTTCAGCACAATCCAACGATAGTTGTAACTATAGTTATTTGCTAATTATTGTGCTATATAGCATGAATTATTAAATTTAAAACCTTAACTACAGCGCTATCGAATTTAGTACATCAAAACACGTCAGTATGTTAAGCTACAGTGCAATCCAACTTTAATTGTAATTATAGTTTTTTATCAATTATAGTGCTCTAGAAATTATTGATGTTATCAATAATTACCACGAAACAAATTTGTTGAATTACTAGAACAATTATGTAATTATTAACCTAGGTAAGTAACCAGGCACCGACGTGCTCTGTGAACTTCCCCCAGAAAAAATCGTTGTCCTGCCGCTTCAAAATTGGGGCAAAGTGAACAGCAAAATCAACTTTTAGCAGTTCGCCCCAATCTGGTCAGATAAAAAAAAGTAGCTCAATTGTCAATTTGGTTGGTGGAGTTAATGACGTTCCTTTGCTATTATCATCACAGAAGCCTTCGGAAATTGACGCATACTGACTTCCTCGTGACCACGAGAAATTCCCGTGAAAAACGGTTATCCCTTTCTCGGTAGTTTTAATACCATCCAGTCCTTCTTTCCAAGCCGAGGATACCAATCGCAAATTAAGGTAATCCGTCTTGCTCAACATGGAGATTTCTTGCTTTTCCCACATCACCCCTATGACCTTGAATACCAATCAAAAATAATAAGGTTTTGGATAAATCTAACTTCGGAATTAAAACTACAAAATTATAACTTTAATTACCTCGGGAAACAAGGAAATTACTTTATCAACTTCCGGCTCCGCGCTACTCCCCCCGCTTTTTGGCGATGCTGAATTGGTTTGCAGAATACTTGCGTTGTCAAGGTTCTGAACAGGTTTACCAACAGAATCCGCTTCACGGGCCATTTTCTCCAATGCCTTGATTCTTACTTCCTGTTCAGAATTTTTCCTTCTGAGCAACTGTACTTCATTCTTCAAAGATGATTCCTTGTCCTCCAGTTGCCTGATTCTTGCCTCCTTTTCCTCCAAACTTCTTTTCAGCACTAGAATTTCCTCAACGGTCTTCTCAGAATTCCTCGAGGCTCCTTCGTCATCCTCCTGCATTTCCTGCTTGACCACAACATTCGCAACATCAGACTCTTTCGCCACATGAGGTTCCTCCATAAAATTCACCTCAGTACCCACTGGCACCTCAACTTCCTCCTTGACTATCACCTCCACCGCCGCCATAGGTTCGTCACACGTCCCACCATCTCCATCCTCCAAGTCAACTTTCGGTTTTTCGTCTACCTCCACCTCCTCATTTACAATCCGTATCTTTCCTGTGCTCAGATCAACCGGAATGTCCCTTGGTCCAATAACCTTGCTGGGCTGGAACAACGTCTTCCGTCGTTTCTTATCTTTGACCTGCTGTTCCTGTTCTTCCTGCTCTTGAGCCTTAATTTTGCGCCGGTGTCTTGTCATCATCCTTTCACTGCCAGTAGCTTGCTGATTTTTAGACGCCATAATTATTTAGCAGAATAATTAATTATTATTCTGAATACAAATACAACCCCAACTCAATTAATCCACTAAAAGACTTTTAGTAAAAGTTAACTTTTAAATGGTAACCGTATTCTGGGGAAAGTAACGCCAACTCTTAACAAAATTGCAATGATTGCAAAGGCAGTTTTAGAAAATGACTTGCAAAATCGGTCACTTCTTGGTCGCCGACACAGTAAATATCATCGAAGTTTATCCTATCCTGTCAACCGTTGCGACGCGTCCTAGTCCTAAAGTCCTAAACAGTCTACTTGGATTTCAAGTTTCCCACCAGATTGCAAGCTTCGCAATGCGAAGTCCAAGTTAGTCGATAAAACGACTAATTGTTACTTTTATATCGTGTTGTACTTGTTTTACAGATTAAAGAATTTTCTTTAAAAGGGTTTATCGCAATAACCTAAATTTTGTATGGTTTTGAAACAAGTTTAATAAAGCTGAACTCTGGACATTTCCAACGAGCCTACTATCTTAAAATCCAATTTAGCACATTTGAGATTATAAGAAAACTGCAATTAAAGTGTTTAGTTTAGTCCTAATCATTATATGTTTTAATAATTTTCAAACTTTATTACGGTTGTTGCATAAAATTTAGGGTTTTATAATGTTTTCATTTGGGGGACCTTAATATTAAGTTTAAATCGAAGGTTTTCAAACGCGGGAGATCTTAAAATTAAGTTGGTGGTTGTGGCGGGGGCACTTAAAATTCAGTCGATTCAAAAACGTTTCGAAAGTGGTAAAACTTATTTTTCTGCAGGGCAAGATTACCTCTCAAAGTGGCATTCGGACATGGAAATTCTTTTAAATAGGTCGGCGACGCAATCTCGGGGAACCCGAGTTTCTAAAAAAAACACGAGTTTTTGAAAAAAAATCCCGAGTTTCTAAAAAACCCTAATTTCAAAAAATCCCGAGTTTGTCCTTAAAAATCCCGAGTTTACCCTTTAAAATCTCGAGTTTACCCTTTAAAATCCCGAGTTTACCCTTTAAAATCTCGAGTTTACCCTTTAAAATCCCGAGTTTACGCTTTAAAATCCCGAGTTTACCCTTTAAAATCCCGAGTTTACCCTAAAAATCCCGAGTTTACCCTAAAAATCCCGAGTTTACCCTAAAAAATCCCGAGTTTTGAAAAAAATAAAAATTTTCTCCATTCCAAAGGGTACCTGAAATTTAAAAAATCCCGAGTCTCTAAAAAAAGACTCGGGATTTGGCCAAAAAATCCCGGCGACGCCGTCGCCGAGTCGCAAAATAATTTCCACGTCCGGTCTTAATAATCAGCTGTTTGTTGCTGACCTGCCTGTGGGAGAACTTAATATTCAGTAGATTTCCCCTGTATTTCTAACAATTCCCACGTGAACGGTTACTACCCGTGTTTAAAATGCCCACATTGTTAGACAACCTACTCCAATAGAAATTACCACTGTTTACCCATTGCGCCTTAATTATAATTACCACATTTACGTACATAATAATTTATTTTTATTCCACCTTAACTACTATAAACGTGTTTTTAAATGCCACTTGAAAGGGATAATACAATTTATAACGTTGCTTGCTGAAACTTAGTTAACCAGTCAGTGGGAAAATATACTACTATACCACGAAAATATTGCCAGTTTATTGTGAGTTTATGTACCTAGAAGGTAAATGTTTTTTATATAAATAGATAATTCACGGAGACCTGGAAGCAAGGAGCGTACTTCTTAACACATATAAATGTGCAAAAATTACAGATTTTGGCTTATCAAGACGGTTGTATAACTACAGTATTTACCAGAAGAAGAGATATGCTCCACTTCCATGGAGATGGTTAGCACTTGAATTTCTAGTTGATATGAACTTTTCTACCAAACCGGATGTGTGGGCATTTGGTATTTGGTGCTGGGAAACATTTACTTTACTGTTTACTGATTAAGGAATGAAAAGGCTAGCAAGTTTATATTTAATGAATACAGATAGATAACATAATAGATAGATCTGTAATAGATAACTTAAGATTGTTATGCTTCTGCAAATATGATGTAATGCCAGTTTAAGTACCAAATACAACACATACTCTTAGAATTGGCTTAAAACAAGCAAGATTTTCGTCTATACTTGTAAATGCTTAAAATTTAAATTCCAAGTTTCCTTTTTAAAGGATATGCTATGCTAACTTTTAGCGGTTTTGAGTAATAAAAACAAACACAGAACAAAACAGCTCACAAAGTAACAAAACCAGTTAAATATTGTTTTATTGAATATGGAGAGCTAAGTATTCGTATGACAAAACCATTCGAAGTAAAAAGTTAACTAATTCCAAGTAATACAGTCTAGCTTCATTTTCATTAAGGTTACAAAATATTTTTACTAAATCGAAAAGTTTTAAAATGTCCAACTCATAGTAACCTAATCGCTAGTACTGTTATAGGCACTAATACCATTTCTACTCGCTTACGTGGCGGTGTTTTGCTTCTTCCTTTGATCTAATTAGTGCTGTCAATCAAAAAGAAGTTGAACAATGGAATTCCAAAAGAAAAATATTGCACAGAAAGAAAAAGGAAGGAAACTGGAAGCTTGCATATACAATCCTATGCTAAACTTTCTTGTTGTTAGGTAGTTGATTTCCGGCTGCGTATAAATGCATTTTTGAGGTGCGAAACAGGTTGGTACGCAGCCGGAAATCAACTACCTAACAACAAGAAAGTTTAGCATAGGTTTGTATATGCAAGCTTCCAGTTTCCTTCCTTTTCCTTCTTTTTGATTGACAGCACTAATTAGATCAAAGGAAGAAGCAAAACACCGCCACGTAAGCGAGTAGAAATGGTATTAGTGCCTATAACAGTAATTGAGGCAAAATAATTACTTCCTGATTTTCTCTATTAAGTAAATAATAACAATATTCGAAATTCTGTTCTAATAATTTTCGTTCTATTACTAGTTGAGTTACAAACCCTCTGTTCCTTCTCCAATTTTTTGACACATATTAATATTGAAATTTAGATATAAGAACAAAAGACTTATAATAAACTGACATAATCTACGTCTACACAAAAATAACTAAAAGATTATAACTAAGATTATGGTTTACACTTACAATGTAGATCTAAACAAAAAAATGGAAGCTTCATAGAAGTTTGTTATGCTGAATAGTCTTAAAAATTACATTTAAAATTGGCTAAACCTTGCCCAGCTTTTAGAGTATGGAGCATTTTGCATTATGGCAATAGTATGTAAAATACAAAAGTTTACAAGACAAATTCCCAGAATTTTGCGTTTATTTGACGCAATACTCCTCCCCCTCCACAGAGCCTTCTTCATAACTTGTTTGACCCATATCTTCCATTAGTTCGGATATGTCCAGAAAAGGGAAATCGGAAGCATTCCCTCCTCCTCCTCTTTGTTCACTTGTGTCAGCAGAAGCAACCGCAGTACTTTCCAGTTTATCTGGCACCCGTTTAGCCGTGTTATTAGCAGCTTTGAGAGAATTTGCAAGAAGGAATTTACGCTTCAAGCCATAACGTTTCATGTAGGCGCACAAAGTGGTTCTAGGGATTTCGAAATGAGCTGCTGCTTGGCGCACAGTTATACCAGCAGAAAGAGCTAAAACGGCAGCTCTCTTTAAACGTTTGTAACGCTCTGTACGATCCAGTGGGGGCCCCATTGCTGTTTTGGGAGGGAAAACAATGCCTGACATACCATCCTCCTTATCTCGGTTTGGAGATAAGGTACAATCCGAATCTGAAAAATAAAAAAGCGGACATTAATAAAACTTAGAATACAGCCAAACGTTATGAACGATATTTAATGTTTTAATTTCCCTGTATACCTTCTTCTCCATCCATTTTCATTTGATCCAGCAAGCGACTTTTTATCTTTGACAGTGTCTTCTTGTTAATGCCATACGTTTCGGAGCATTGCCGCAAAGTCATTCCGGATTTGAGACCAGATAAAGCTGACTCCCAAACGTCTAGCCCATACCTCATTGCAATTTCCATCTGAATATACATTTATATGAAACATTTATATATTATACCATATTGTTTATAAACTTGAAAATTATAATTATATTAAATCATTAGTCCAAATCTACTCTTACCCCACAGTTTGCTTTCTCCAGATTATTGCAGGTGGTATCGTCATTGACACTTGAATCAGTAACGGTTTCCTGGTTATTGTCATTTTCATTTCCGTCACCCATGGAGTCCATCACTCCTTCCGTGAGTCCCGAATCACTTGCCAGACCTTTGACGCTTAGTGCCTCTGCGGCTTTACACAAGTTGGGCAGCTTTTGCTGGCTTATGCTCACTTCTCCATTGTACATGAATGTAACCAAAGCTCTTAATTCCCAGAACTTCATATCCTTTAAGAAAATGACCAGATTGGATGACGGGTTGTCTCTAAGAATACGCTCAAAATAGGGGGAACACGCGGACAGGATGAGCCGATGGCACTTAATGCTTTGACCTTCACATGTAAGCGTTACATCCACAAACTGTTGAGACTCCAATAATTTGCAAAACACGTTTTGTAACTCCGAAGAATAATTATTCCAAGTAATAATTAAGTGGTCGTTAGCCATTTTAAAAGAGTTAGAATTGGATACACAGCTTCTGCTTTGCTTTCCAATAGTGGCAGACGGATGTCCATGACACTGTGACGAGTGATGATCATGTAATGATGTAAAAAGTGGATAAAGCGGAGTTGTTGGCGGTCTACTTACCGTATTAAAATACATAGGGATTGTGTCTTTGATCATGTCATAGTGACGAGTGACGGAGGGGGAGCAGGGGATTCGGAATAGCTATGCTGTCCGTGCAAATCCCAGAAAGTTAAGATGCGACGAACAAATATTTGACGAGCACAGGAGAATCCCTTGCTTGTCGCTAATCCAATGCCACCTTTGTCGGAGTATACGTTATATGTAAAATCCATAAAATATAAAATTACGTAAGAAGTTTGAAGATAACATAAGCGCCAGTATTTCAGCTAACGGTAACATAATACTGATCCCATCAATCAAAACTCCGTTTAGATAATTGACATGAGGAGGATTCCTAAGGGTTTTCAAAACATCGGTTTCAAAATTTTAACAAGCGACATATAGCATAAGGTCAGTCAGCATAATGTAGTAAAGTCAATCTTTGATCACATTACTTATTCTGAAGTCACTTTGACGAAATGTATAACCATTTGGCCGTTAAAGCCGAAAAGATCACGAGGTTTGGAAGGAATGTATAATGTTTCTTTTTTCCGGATTTAAGCAGTGTTGAAATGCAATGGAAGCGTGTATTACATGCACAGTGTGCGAAATAAAGTTTGACCTTGAAAAACAAGTGGGTGGTTTAGGATTATGCTTTTAATTCTGCTTTAAGCTAACTTCTAGTATAATATATACTACATACGCACAAACATAAGCTCAAAGCTTGGCTTGGTTTCACGTTGTTGACTGTCCTAACTCTCTACTCGATGACAAGTTGTCATTGACAACATCTACTCAACGGACTTAAAAACTACGCACACAAAACTGTGTCGATGCATCTTGCATAATATGCTATATAAAGTACCTCTTTCTTACTCAATCTTTAGAAACATCCACAACGGCTTATTCAAATCTCTATTGACTCTATTCTACTTGAGCACTCCAGCCTCTATTTCTTAAATCTCCTTAAAGCATAACAAAAATTCGGAGACATTCTATTAATGGTTGAATGACAAAGTCGTAAAAATCTGTGCAAAATTCTTTTCTTATCTTAAGCACACGGTTGCCGCACTGCTTCCAAATTTCATGTATTTACAGGGTACAAATTTTATATTACAATGTTACATGGCGAAAACTACCATTCTTAAATGATACACAGGTTTATATGACAATAATTTCTATATTCTAAAATTAGGGAGTCTGCTTTAAAACAAGTTATGTATTAGCGAGTGTATCTTGATATAGAATTGTCTGGTTTTGCACTTTATTATATGCATTCAAACCTGAATATTGTAGTTACATTTATCAAATTGACACATACAGTTATCAGAAGAAGTTTCATTGTGTGGTTATCGCTATTTACATTGATCTGATCTAGTTTGCACGCAAATCACAAAATAGGTTGCCAGAGTGCTAATAATCTGAAACAAAAATATCACTTATTTAAATCAATTAATTATACGCACTAATTTATTATAGTAAACTTACACTAGCTGTTGTTCCATAAGTAATGGGAAACACATCACTGGCTCGTATCGATATAAAACTTCCATCAATTAAGTTCAGCACCATTGGCAAATCCCACGGAGGTTGAACCAATTCCCTGTTTCTTTTCACTGCAAGCCATTTCTTGAATTTCCCCATTTGATGCGTAATATCAGCAGCCAGATAAAGAAACAAGGTTGTCAAACTTCCATAATATGCTATTTCAACAACAGCCCAGCCACCAGAAAACGTTGGGTCGCTAGCAAACGTGTGTTCTATTCCAACTGCGTAGTACAGAATTCTTGCAATAATCAAGCATGAGATTAGATGACCAACCAACTTATTAATTAAGTCTGATAATTTTTGCAACACGTAAAGCTGTCGTTGTATTTCAGGCCATAGATAAACAGGCTTATATATTTTTGGTGCTTTCTCCAGAAAATCAGTAAAGGATCTTACAGCTCTCCACAAAATTAGTGCTAATGTTATATTCATTAAACTTCCGCAACAAGCCATAAGATTATTGTGAACATGCCCAAGAATACCAATTACAGCTGCCCAAGTTCCATAACTGCTTGGGATAATGGGACGTTGTATTTCCAATCCGATTGCAGTTGCCACAGCGATGCTATAATATAAGCATTGAAATAAGCAAATTTTTGCACAAAACCAAGAATGTCTACCCGACTCATATTTGAACGTATTCGTAGTACTTTCTACAAAATTGGCTAATCGAATAAATTTGTGGCAATCAAACCATAGTAATTTTAATGTTATAATTCTTTGAATGAGAAATGTTATAGCTAGCACAAATTTAAAGCTTGCCAAAGGACCGGTTTTTGCGTTGGAAGGTGTCGATACGAAAAACATGTTTGCAAGAAACCAAGCTTGGCCAAGTAGTGTTAGCAATACACAGGGTAAACTTTTATATGATAGCGCATTGGTTGCATAGTGGGAAATGATTGGTATATCAAGTTTCCTGAAAAATGGATAAAAATGGGAAAGTGATAAACCTTGTAGGAAGTAGGGACTGATTTGAAGATAGTAGGAAAGTTTAATAGGGCAAATAATAAGATTGCTGGAAACACTATATGGTGCTGGTGGTGAAAGCATTTTAGAATGTCTCAAAGGACTGAATTATGACTTATCAAATTAAGGACGTACCTAAAATAACTCATTCCCATATAGAAGCACAAAAAATTTAGTTGATGTGCCAAATGGATAAACTCATTATTTAGTAGCATTATTTCAAGTAGCAATTTGCCCTGCCCATTGACTTGTTTGAATTTTAAAATGCTTTTTTGATAAGCAATTAAAATTGTGCTTGTTTCAAGCTATATTCTGATGTAGACTCATTAACTAATTGAACTTTATTTTGCTAAGAATTGACGCCACGTGATATACATAGTTATATATATAAGTGAATAATATAACAACATAACAACGCAAGTTAAAGTAGTAGTTTTAAGGTATAAGTTTATTCTTGAACAAAAGAATCTTCATATTTTATACTTAAACCAATTTTATGTCAAATTTATACCTAAAATCAGATGTTGCTCCATAGGCCATTTAATATAGGTATCAATACATCAACATACTCAAATAAGCTTATTTTTCTTGAAAAGCTCTATTCACAATTTCTGCTGATCTGATCTAGTTTGCACGCATATCACAAAATGTGTTGCCATGGTACTGATTATCTGTATAAGTAGAAAGTTTTAGAACAGATGTAAAATAGATTATGATTCTAGGAATGTATGTTAATTTGTAAGGCGCTTACACTGGCAACGGTTCCATAAGTAATTGGAAACACATCACTGGCCCTTATCGACACACAATTCCCTTCAATTTGATTCAGCACCATTGGCAGGTCCCATGCAGTAGCTAAACTAACTCTACCCCGGCCCCCGTGAAAATACTTTCTAATGGCAAGTTGTATAATTATTACCCATTTCATCCTAATGTAAAGTATACTATCAAAAATGAAAGTTCTATAGCATTTAGAAAATTATTCAGTAAAATTATATTGCAATGTTTACACTGGAAATGAGTCATGTAGTGTTAGATTCAAATTAGAAATTCTTATGTGGAAACAAAATATGTCATTTCTTTTAATTTTGTGTTTGCTGGATATCGCAGTTAACTGCTAATAGTTTCTTTTGTGTACTATATAACAGGTCTAAATTGGTTAAGAGATTTTTACTATTGTTTTTGCCAATATGCCAATCGATAAAAAGAATCCCAAGCATGACTCATGAGATAATAGTTGAGGAGATATGAAATATTCTCTGTGAATTTTCAATACTTTTGTTGCAATTAATTCCAGCTGTTTTGGCTTTAGAGTTTGTTTATTCGGTGCTGCTTTAGATTGGATAGAAATTATTAAAAGCGATGATAAATTACAACAAAGGACCTTATTCAAGTTCTCACTACACTGGGCCCCTGCCTTAACTTTTCAACTACAAGCAGAATGGTTACAATTTATAGCTCATTTGAAAGGCAACTCAAGTGCTATTAGGCCACTGTTCAGTTATGTCACGATTCACTTGCGCATGGTCCGATTTTTGCAAAAATATTTTGCAAAACTCCTATTCAATAGACATTACAATGCTATATAAAAACCTAGTATCTTCGAAACAAGTAGAATTGTTACAAATAATAGCTCATTCAAAAGAGGAACTCAAGCACTATTACGCTACCGTCCAGTAATGTGCCGATTTGCTTGCGCATAGTACGATTTTTGCAAAAATATTTTTCAAAAATCCACTTCACCAGACATCACTATGCAATATGATAACCTCATAGTTTTGCAAAAATCGGACCAAGCGCAATCAATACGGGACACACCTGTTGTGTGGCCTAATAGTGCTTGAATTGCTCTATCAAATGATCTATTATTTTTAACCATTCTACTTGTTGTTACGAAGATACTAGGTTTTATATAGCATGGTAATGTCTATTTAAGTGGATTGTTGCAAAATGTTTTTGCAAAAATCGGACCATGCGCAAGTGAATCGGGACATTTCTGAACTGTGGCATAGTAGTACTTGAGTTGCTCTTTCGAATGAGCTATAAATTGTAACCATTCTTCTTGTAGTTGAAAAGTTAAGGCAGGGGCCCAGTGTAGTGAGAACTTGAATATGGCCCTTTCATTCCGATTATAATAGCAAAAGTAATTTAATATATTGCGACCAACATATACACAACATTCCGGATTCTTTTCAGTTTCGATTTTATTTCTAACCATTTGAAGTAATTTCAATGAAGTATTTTCCATACACTGGAGTACGAAAATACCTCATATTTCATCATGCATACTTTAATTTTCATTAAGAATGAAATTCGAACAATGAATCTGCGATCAGTATTGCGTAGTTTTGTTTCCCAAGCTACTACCAAAGTACCTTGTAGTATCGTTTGCTTAAAGTTCATTAAGTATGTTAAACATTTTTAAAAATTCACAAATAGTCGGGAATTTCTGGATTTTTAAATATATATTTTGTACATATATATTAGATGTGCCACTCTTTAACACAATTAAGCAAGAAACTACGATAAATATCATATTATCTAAACTGAATGCCAGCTAAGAGGATTGACTATATCATTGCTGATTTGTGTGTGACATAACAACTTATGGTAATTTTTATAAAAAATTGTAAAATCCAAACGGGGTTCAACATTTTTATTGTTCTAAGCTTTGTGTGGCAAAGTAGTCAGGACGTAGTATTCATATTATTATTGTTTAAGAAGCATTAGGATACTGATTTATTTTTGTGTCTTAATACGCAACATACTGTTTTCAAAATTGCTACAGACTTGTATGTTTTACTGAATAAATCTTCTTATTCTTCCTTTACTGCATAATTATGTATTTAGAATACCTTCAAAACTTTTGTGTCGTGGATTAAATGAGTTTGTATAAGCTTTGTAGACCATTTCCAAAACACACCCAATGTGCTAGAAATAAAATTAACTTTTAGATGTAGCAATTACTGTACGCATCTTAGTTTTAATAAATCGTTCCTTTCAAACTCGAGATCTTCAAAGTCAATGCTTGCGTTATTTATATTTCACTGCATGGCCATATAAATAATATTGTTAAAAATACCCAAAACCAGTTTGTAAACTCTTTAAATGCAAAATCACATATTAAACTCAATTGCTTATGTGTTGTCTTGTAGAAAACACCAAGCAGGCTTGGACAATATGAGCTTGAGTGCAAACTACATTACAATGATGTACATGGAATATTAATTAAGATAGAACTGGCGAGCGGTGCGAGCCAAAATTTTACTATAAATTATGAATATTTGGGAATTTTGGTTTGTTAAACTTTCGTTATTCCGGCATGCCCCGGCCCATTGCCCTGTTTCTCTTCCCCGGCCCACGTGAGTTCCACAGGTACCCACGGGCGTAGTTTAGCCCCTGGTCCCATGGAGGTTGTATCAATGCCCGATTGCTTTTCACTGAAAGCCATTTCTTAAATTTACCCATTTTATGCGTAATATCCGCCGATAGGTACAAAAATAATGTTGTAAGACTTGCATAGAATATGATTTCCGAAGTGGCCCACCACCCCGAAGTTGTGGGATCACTGGCAACTGTGTTTTCTACTTTTACCGAATAATACAGGATTCTGGACAAAATCAAGCATGTTAAAAGATGTCCAATCAAGTTGTTAATCAAATTGGACAAGTTTTCCAACCAACACATTTGCTTTTCTATTTCGGACCATATTTGACCCTGTTTCAAAATCTGTGGAGCTATTTCTAGAAAATGGACAAAAGACCTTACAGCCGTCCACAAAACGGATATAGCGGATACAATTATCATGCTTCCAGCACAAGACATCAAGTTATTATGAATATGCCCAAGACTACCAAATAATGCCAATATTCCACATTGCTCATATGGAAAAGTGGCTTTTTGAACTTCCATTCCTACCGCAGTAACCGCAGCAATCCCGTAATACACGCAGTAAAACAAATAGATTTTAACGGAATTTATGCTTACATTACTTTCTAAACTCGGAGGAATATTTCCCAAAAAGTTGATCAATTCAACAAACTTGTCTTTACCAAACCATAAAACATGTAATGTAAGAACTCTGTAAATTATAAAAAGAATTGCTAGAACAATTTTAAAACTTACTAATGGACCTATATCTTTGTGTGATGTCCACACACAAATATTTTGCATAAACCATAATACACCTAGCAAGGTTGGCACTACAGAAGGGAAACTTTTATAGGAAAGGGAATCGAGTTTATCATAGTATGCAACTGGAATGTTTATCTGTTTTGTAGGATTTGAATATGCATGAGAAGAAGTTGGTACAATTTCCATTTTATAAGAGCCTAGTTGGAGATAGTAAGAAATTTTTATGGGAAAGAGCACAAGGCGGGAGAGATCGCTTCCGCGTTTTCTTGTGCACGTTTCTGAACAATGTTGGAATAGCATGTTATAATCCTCCAATGAATAACTTGCTCATGTCTTCTTCAAAATATTATAAACAAAATTATTATTATTATCTATAAAACCTCACCCTTTTCAACCGAATCGCTTAAAAAATTAAAAGCAAATAATTACGCTTGTATAAGTGTTTACAGAATTAAATTATTGTAACAAGCTGCTTTTTTATTTTTATCGCTGGACATGCAACGTTACTTTTGGTTTGAATCAGAAATTAAAAAATTATTAGAAAGCTTCAGAGTAATCATAATATGTATTGCTTTACTTGTATGTTTTTAATTTTATAATTGGATTTTAAAACATGAGAAGTTATAAGCTATGGCTGAAGCAATTGAATTTCTAAAGTCCGCTATTTCTGGGAATAATTTAGAAACTGGTGTGGGTAGTGGCATTGAAGGTGGCCTTGGTTGCGTTCTGGGTTCTGTTGGTGGGAAGAAGGTTGGAGCTGGTGCATAGGGTTGTACAAAATTTAGGACTTTATCGCCTCCTGAATAACCGACACAAAAGGATTTTTATCTTTTTCTAAAATTCTCAAATAATTTCCCACATGAACCCCAAACTCGTAATCCATTGCCTCCCAATCGTTATCCCGGAAGCTGAATATGCATGCGGGTATTTTGTAATACTTGCAGGCTTTCACAACAGCTTGTAAATAATCCGGAGCACCCTTAGTATCTCGGCATATCCCAAATTCACCAACAAACACCTTCACATTGTTTTCAACTGCCCATTTGTTAACATATCCAATTTCTTCAAAGATTGTGTGTTCATTCCATAAAGTTGTTTCAGAACATTTGACGTCATCTTTTCGTGGAATTTCACGAAAGGAATATCTGCCCTTGTTTTGAATTCTGGATGTAAGCTTGAATGGTTCGTAAAAGTGAACAGAAACAATTAGATTGTCATCAAAATCTTTGAAGCATTTAACAGGAAACTTCTTTAATGCTACTGGTGTTCCCCAAAATGTAGGTTCCAGAATTATGGGCGTCACAACGTCCACACTTCGAATATCTTGGATCATTTCCTTGTATTGGGCTTCAATTTTCGCAAAACCTTAATTAATTTCAAAAATACAATTCTTCTTATACAATTTCCTGTTTAACCAATAACCAATATAACCAATACATATGTACCCTGATCAGTTTCAGCTTCCACATCAGCGTGATCCATGTTTTTCTCAAGTTCCGTAAACGGTTCGTTAATAACGTTATACCCTACAACATTATCAAACATACGAAAGTTTTTTGCAATAAATTTCCAAATATCTGCTGAAGCCACTCGTCGTTCCAAAGTGAAAACTACATTAATCTCGACTTTCTTCAATGTTTCAACCAAAATCAGTAGCTCTTCAATTTGAATATCTGGTTTCTTTAAAAAGTTGCTAAATTCAAAGTAAGCTTTTCCTCCTACGCCAACAGCTCCAATTCGGACCAACTTTGTTACCATATTTGCTAAGCTCTCTATCTCTTCATCGGTTATCAAGCTAGAAATATTCCAACCAATTTCACGAAACGCGTCCCAGAATCCAGTTTTCCCTGCTTTTAAATTTGGTGCATTCTTTTCAGACAAGCCAGGAACTTCCAATTCGGTTTCCCATTTAGGCCAGCCCTGCTGCATGTGATGAATATACATTCGCAACCGAGCATCCTTCGTTTCCGGTCTGGTATGCAATGCCAATCCAGAAATGCCAGAATCTACTGCTCTAACAATTGGCGCATTACCATTTTCCGTTAAAGCGCATAACTTTCTCAGCTTTCTATGGAATTTGTGACTTAGCACAAAGTAATCCAGTCATCCAGTAATCATCAACTAGAGTAAAATCTAAATCTGGCATTTCCACAGAAGCCACATCATGTAAAGCTTTCTTGGGAATCAAGCATGCATCAGCATGTACAGAATGAATTAATTGCTCTGGTTGGTCATCATTTTTAAATCGTAAAGGACCATATTGCGAACCTTAGGGAGAGTGGGCCCAAGCCGCTCCGCTTTGTAACACATACCAATCGAAAGCTCTTGACGAGCTTATCAAAAGTGTTGCTGGGCACAAGTTCCTATTTTGTGAACCATTGGCAGTTTTGGCCACTTGAAGTCAGGAGTTTTGTATGTAAACCTTATGGCAACTCCACGTTGTGATATACATGTCCTGGAAGTACTTTGGATCAAGTGGCCAAAAAACCTCTTATCATACTTTTCTTCAACTGTGGAAACAGTTTCCATATATTTGACTGAATCATCTTGTACCGTGTTGCATATCCAAGAAATTAAATAGTTTGTAATTTCTTAACCTCATTAAAAATATGAGATTGAGATTGGTTTAGTTTTTCATGATTGACATTGAAATTCATCTTGATCTTTAATATCTCCAGTTTGTCACTTGTGGGTAAGATGAAGTCTAATGTGTGAAAATTCCTCATTACATTCTCTAAATTTTGCAAATACTTCAGGTTAAGCTCACACAGCTTGCTCCACTGAACAATTTGCTTCTGACCAGCAGTTTTGTTGGTAGAAGGCGTAGTAATTTTTAAACTAGTCAAAGTCTGTAAATTTCCCAATTTGTTCTCTAGGAGACTAAATACTCGTGGCCAACTAATCAAAACGTCGAAGTAGGTTTGATCAAAGCCTACTTCAAGTCTTTTTAAAGACCAATTAAAACAAGATTCTTCAAGGTTTTGAAAGCGTGCAGTGGAATCAATATTGATGTAAAATGTATTCACTTTTTGTAAATTAAGTTGATCGAATGGATATCTCACTGTCTGCTTTCTCTGTGCTCCTTACTTGAATCCTTAAGTTGGAAATATTGGGAGCCACACGAACAAATTCATGAAAGAAAGGTGAGAGAAGCCTTTTCATAGAGAAAGTTTGGAGATTTTCAAGACACCTTAATGGGTTCAAGCTTATCTCTCTTTTGAGTTGAGTAAGTGTATCTGAGGTTTCAGGAGCATACTCACGGGCAGGGATTGCAGCAAATAATAGCCGAGTGTAATATATTTCTAAGTGGGTCAAGTTTGGAAGCAATTCCAGTATCTCCCGAAACGCATTGTAAAATTCTTCTCATGAATCAAATGGTTTCAAATGGTAGAACTAAGTCACCAAAACATAATTAAGACAGCTAAAGTCGTTAAAAACGCTTAATAGTTAAAATATTTTGCTAACTTTCCTTAGCAAAAAGCATGCAATAGAGAAAAACGAAAATATGGAAGCACTCAAATAGTCTCACTTGACGTGTTTCTCGTCAATGTAATTTGTAAAAATTTAAAATGCATTATGCCATATATGTTAATACTTTGAAAATGAACAATTTTAAACTTACTTCTTCTGGAAATATGTTCAGCAAAATTCTTGAATCTTGGTTGTTGCTCATATATAACTCGTTGTTGTTTGTATTCTGGCTGAAATCCTGTCTGTGTGTCTGACCCCCTTTCAGTTTTTTACGATCCATGATGCAGGTGTAGAACCAGTTTTTGATAGAATCTGTTTATTTATAGCTAAATTTATAAAACTGAAACAAACACAATTGCAAAAAATATTAAATTGCTGCAACCTGCGTGGTTTATTACTTTGTTTTTGTGAAGTTGGCTATTCTCGTGATCAGATCACGGTGATCTGCTTGGAAATTAAGTGGGATGAAAACTAGTTCACAGAAAGGGTTGTAATTCACAAAACGTCCAACATCAAATTGAAGATTTGTAAATACAATAAAATCTACTATAGTATCTTTATGGCAATTCCTAAACATCTTACTCGTCTTCTACATGTTTTGCTAAATCTGTTTTGTGCTCAATGTGATATTATCCAGAGTTTGAAATAACAAACTGAAAATTGACAAAATCAGCTTCTTACTGTATCTTCCATGTGCTGCTGAATTTTATGCATACATACCTAAACTCAAACCAAAAAAATTTTTCATGTGTATCGTGTATGTGCGCATGTTTTAAAGCAGTCTGTGTAACAAGTCTTAGTGCAAGTGGTTTTACTGACGCTGCACACGAAGACCTGGAAATAGGAAGGGTTGGCCATGAAATAATGAATTGGATTGGGTTTACAAGTAAACAGACGCAAGTCAAGATCATTAAATTCAGATAACATGTTAACGATAAATTTGCCTTAATACGAAATTAGCTATGTGTGTGTGGTTTCTTAAATTACCAATATTTCACCGGTTAAATGGGGTGACAGACCTTTCACATTTCCGCCGTTGCCACTAGGACTTTTTTCCCATTTCGACTTTCCCATTTGACAATTTTCACACGAGGACAAGTTTCCCATTTGCAAATATTTTGATGCCAGACGGACAAATTTACCACGACATATTTTCAAGTAATAATCAAAAACAAACATCGCATTTGTGTACAAATCAAAGCAAAGAGTATTTATTATTGGGCAATTCTTAGAGTCAGTAGACACAGTCGTGTATTCACTTATTCATCAAACAATAATTATTTACACTGAATTTAAATTTTTCCTTGAACTTCTTCTGATGTTAGTAGTGTCATATATTTTACGCCATCTAGACCTTGTGGTTGAAGCCGTACTGTAATGCTCCGCAAAAGCATTTTCACTGGCAACTTGTGTCGGCATTTGGTCAGATTGATTTGCAGATGTACCTATACAAGGTCCTAACTTTTTGGGTGGATTCTGAATATCCCAGGCTTTCAAGGTTGGATTAACGACGGGGTTCAGAACATCTTTAAAAATAATACCATGTATATCAATTAAGGGTTTACATAATAAACGTCAACATTGTTACAATTAAAGTTTACTTGGTTTTTTAATTCAGACAGGAATGAGGTTTTCGCAAACTATATTCACCCGTTGCTTTAGATTTAAGTGCTCGACCTCCACATTATTTGTCTATACACACATAGAGCTAATAAAGCTTGTTATTTTAAACCATTTTCCCGTTTTTACGCTTATTTTGAGGCATCGTTAATAATATTTAATATTCAGAAGTGATAAGGAGTGATTAAGTTTATAATTTTAGCGTAATAAGTGTTTAGCCACAGCTGGAAATTGAAGGACGAACTTGTATTTATTTCATTGCAAGTTTTAGAGGTGTCGCGCATGAAAAAATCAAGCTTTGTCTTTGTTGGAAATGAAATGGGAAAAAATGAAGTGGGAAATATATCCGTGGGAGAAAATGGGAAAAAACGTGCAAATGGGAAATTTGAAAACGCGTGGGAATTGTCCGATGGGAATGTCGAAATGGGAAGAAAATCCTAGTGGCAACGGCGGAAATGTGAAAGGTCCTAAACCCGTTAAATGTCTGCAAAATTGATTTAAGACACATGATAAAAATGATAATGGAATGCGTCGCTGAAGAAAAGCGGTACTATGTCTTGAGATGTTATAATTATGTCAATGTTGATTATCTTTTTTATGGTATAGCATTATTTAAAAGTTTTTATTTTGAGAAACGCACACATTTTCTTAAGCAATTCGATTGAGTCTACTTGATTTAATAATTTAAAACTTAGTTTATAAAACGGTATAAAGATTTATAAAAAATACGTATTTACAAAACAAAACTGTCTGTAATTGATTTTGTTTTCCCTATCATGCCAAAGAAACGAAGGTGTATGGTTCTATAAAGATTAAAATATAAGTTAACACTTTAGTATAACAATATTTTTTCTCATAGAATTGTTGAGTTAACCGGCTTTAAATAATATGCAATAATTGCATATTTTCTGCGTTTTTTGAGCACATAGGGGCGTATAATGTAACTTTTGGCTTAATCCGGGTTTAAACTAATCCTGTCTAATCCAAAATTTAATCCGAATTCCGTAAATTTCGGGCTAATCCTGCGATTAAGATTAAGCGAGATTAAATTTAATCCGATTTTCAAAGGCAAGCTCAAACAGGCTTACGACCACTCCTGACCGGTCGTAAGTTTTGGATTACCTTCAGTTTTAGGTGTCGTATTGCATAACTTGAGCTAATCTTGCCCGAATAATCTTTCTAGATTAACTTTAGTTTAAACCAAAGATACATTATTAGAATAATCCTAAACCGGGTTTAAACTCGACTTAAACCCAGAATTAAAGTTAGATTATACGCCCCATAAAGTTCACAAATTGTTACAGAGTAGCATAATGAAAAACTTTATATATTCTACACATAAAACTTTGAAAATATTCTAAATGTACATGAATCTATGAATGTCACCCAAAGTTTCTTCATGTTCACCAATAAATAGTTTAAAAAGTTCTATGATACACTTAATTCTACATGTTGTTAATGTGATCAAAATATAAATTCATTTTTTAGCCCACTTTGTATATTGCTCTCGTGTAACAAACCATGAACGTTGCTCAACGTAATCGTATACTTCTGAGTAGAATATTTTCTTCAACTGTGGAAACAGTTTCCATATATTTGACTGAATCATCTTGTACCGTGTTGCATATCCAAGAAATTGAATAGTTTGTGTTTTCTTAACATCATTAAAAATATGATATTGGTTTTGTTTTTGATTAACATTGAAATTCATCTGAATCTTTAGTGACTCAAGTTTGTCACTAGTGGGTAAGATAAAGTCTAATGTGTGAAAGTTCCTCATGACAATTTCTAAATTTTGCAAATACTTCAGGTTAAGCTCACACTGCTTGCTCCATTGAACAATTTGCTTTCTACCAGCAGCTTTGTTGGTGGAAGGCATGGTAATTTTTAAACTAGTCAAAGTCTGTAAATTTCCCCATTTGTTCTCTAGGAGACTAAATACTCGAGGCCAACTAATTAAAACGTCAAAGTAGGATTGATCAAAGCCTACTTCAAGTCTTTTTAAAGACCAATTAAAACTAGATTCTTCAAGGTTTTGAAAGCGTGCATTGGAATCAATGTTGATGTAAAATGTGTCAACTTTTTGTAAATTAAGTTGATCGAATACAATAGCACTATCTGCTTTGTTTATGGTCAAGTTTTGAATCCTTAAGTTGGTAATGTTTGGACTCACCCGAGCAAACTCATAAAATAAAGGTGTCGGCAGCCTAAGTGTAGAGAGCGTTTGAAGATTTTCAAAAGACTTTAGTGGATTCATGCTTATCTCTCTTTTGAGTTGAGCAAATGTATCTGAGGTTTCAGGTGCATGTGCACGAGCCTCCGAAGCCCATATTATTCTGCTGTATTCTAGTTTTAAGTTTGTCAAATTTGGGAGCAGTTCCATTACATCTCGAAACGCATTGTAAAATTCTACTCTTGAATCAAATACGTCACACAAACGTAGACTACAGGTCGTAAAATGTATACCAAATTTCTCAAGGAACTGTATAGTGTATCCATCAGGGTTATTAATTCCAAATTGGAGATTCAGATTCCTGCTAAACAGTGTAATTGTTTCGTCAAATGTATAATTTGGAGAAATAAAATCTTCAGCAAAAACTGGGAGCAAATATATTTTAGTGGTAATCATATGCCTTGTTGCTATTGTTTCGTCTAATTCATTAAAAAAGTTATTAACGGAAAGGCACCAGGTTTTACAAATCATTCGCAGTTTAAATATTACCGAATACCATTTTGGAACACCATAACATTGACAAGTGTTCATGTCACAGATTTTCATATGTTTCTTATTTAAAGTTGCTTCATTATATGCTTCATCGGTTGTGTACTTTTTACGGTATTGAGCTCCCAACACTTTCCATACGCTGGGGAAAAGAAATGTTACTCGCTTTGAAAGAAGCAGATTCCGAAAAAATAGCGAAGCATTTCCAATATTCTCTTGTTCGGAATTCCTGCAGTATTTGCTAAGTATTATTTTCCATATCTGTAAATAAATATGTCATGTGTCAACATCTCTCGAATTATGTCTTATTACTTTAAATCATAATACCCAATATTAGACTTGCCTCTTCGGGAAAGATGTTCAGCAAAATTCTGGAATCGGTGCTATTGTTCAGCACGCGGTTGCTTGAATTTTCACTGGAATTCTGTGTTTGCCCATGAGTCTCTTTCCGTTTCTTGCAGTCCATGATGCAGATATAAAGATGGTTTGTGATAAAATCTGCTGCTTTCTTACCACAACTTTAGCAAACTATTAAAATAATAAAGTATACATTGTTATTATAAACGCACAAATGTGAAGCTTATTAGTTTATTGTTTTGTTTTTGTCATATTGAATAATCTCTTATCTACCTGAAAAAATTTGGAATGGAAACAAGTTCACACTCACTTTACACACAGATTTTTGTTTCACCATTTGCTAACACGAAAAATTAACTGTCAACTGATGTCAACTTAATATTAGTTCGTGAAATACCGTTAACTTTTTTGAAATTTTACTGAATCGTCATATATTTCGTTGAAACACTAGTGTTGCTGGCGATAAAACAAACAGAAAAATGACAACACCAGCTGCTTACTATATGTATAAATGTTTGTACGTATGTATCTATACTATATGTATTTTTAGTATAAATGCATACCGAACTCGAATCAGAAAAACTCTGCATGTGTGTAGTGCATGTGCGCCTGTTATAAAGCAACCAGTGTAACAAGTGGTTGGATGGTTTTTACATGGGTACACCAGCGAAATTCTTGAGCATTACTTTCACTATGACAAATTTATATTCACACAGAACTCGATTCACAGTATGTCTGTCGGGCTATGAACTGCCAATATTTATAAGTGTATGCCTACAAAAATAACACGAGACAGGGTAGAAAACAAACCGTCAAGTTGTATGACTGGAAGAAAATTTCAAAGAATAAAAACCCATTCGTAGTCGTAGTATTGAATTTCAAAAAAATGCATGGATTTGTTTTCTTTTATTTTATGCATGCCAAAACTTTATGCTTACAAGAGTGCCTACACATAAGGCTTTACTGCTTAAGTATCAATCGCAATGTACAGCTTTGCACTTGTGGTTACCATAGCAGTGCATCACCATAATTTTTTTTAAAGAACCTATAAAATGTATGCAGAATTTATCGAATGTGATAATATTTTATTGCGTCGAGCTTTTCAATAAAGCTATGCGTTTCCTCAAAAGTGTATACAAATTTACTAATGCATTGACCGAGAGAGCTGTGGAAGCGTCTTTGACTTGTAAGAAGCTTGTTTACCGACAAGAAAATCGATAAAAGCAAGAAAGCCTAGAGCCATCAGAGCAGGTGTCATCATTTCTCCAGACTAGGCAAAAAACTTGCAAAACTCACAAAACTTGTATTAGTATACTTTCACCAAGCCGCATTGCGCAACATAAATATTAAATGTTTATTTGGTCTACAATTCCTATTTTTTGAGATATTTTGAGATTTGGTTATCAGCTTCAATAGGCAAGAAAAATGATATCATTACAGTTACCTGACGAAGTGGTATAAACGTTTACACCAAATTTATTTTTTTCTCCTTATAATATATTGGTAACTATATTCGTAACATATTTCAAATTTTTAAGATTGACGGCCACCTTCTTCCCTGGCCCCGGTGGAATGATTTACTTCGACTTCGTCGCGTTTGCACCACCATCCACAGCATTACCACGGACTATATGAGAGTCCACCCTGAGCTTGCACCCGAAATCGAGATTAATGAAGACGACAAGACTTTCAGCAAGTTTATGGAACCTGGTATTGGCACCACAAAACTGTTTTTGAATAACAAAACAAACGGATACCAGTTTTATGAGAAGGACACGATTTCTTAAAAAACATGGAAAAGTTATGAGCATCTCAGATTGGAAGAGTTATCCATGAATATTTATGGCAAAGAATGGGACTTTTTGGAAGCTTTGGTGAATTTAAAAAGTCTTAAAGCAAGTCATTTGGATGGATTGGGAGAGTGCAGAAGAATTGAAGGGGAAGCGGCGTGGCGTGAAGCAAATGGCAATTTCTTTCAATTGGCTTTGAAGGACAAACGCTTTAATAATGGAACGTATCCATTTCCTGACAGATTTCGAAATTAAAAATCGGTGGATATTGACCAGGAGCCCGGAACGGTGCACGGGGAGAATTACAAATTTTATACTACAAATGACACATTACAAAAGAGAGAATTACAAAACCCAAAATTACAAATGGAAATGTACATAAATTACAAAAAACTTAATGGCCAAGTTTTCTTTAATTTTACCCTAAATACTACATAAATTTCAAAACAAAAAAATTAATTCAACTAGTTGTAATCATTTTTCTCATTCATCAGTTTATCACATCAACAAATATTATGTTATAATATAAAATGACATTTTACCGAATCTGAATACTTACAATTGTTTCTTACAAAATAGAATGACTTTTTGTGTTCTGATTTTTTAGAATTAAAGCATTCAGCAGGCAATAATAGTTATTCCATCTTCTAAAATTTTACCCGAATGGTGAGTGCACAATGTGGGCTGCTGGAACTTTGTACTCATACAATCATCTTCTACATTAAATTTATAAACGGTAGCACTAGCATGAGCGGACTCTGTTTTTGTGAGTACATTTGAAAGACGAACAACTTTTGTGCTGTTTAAAAACATGCATGCAGCAAGAATAAAATCTAATTTTATGACTTCACAACATTTGATAAAAAGATTTCTTACTGATGATTCATCAGTGATAAACGATATTTCTGAAAGAATTACGCTTTCATGTGAGCTCATTTAAGTTAAATTTGAAGTTTCTATTAAAAGTTTCTCTAAAATGTACTCGGCTTTATTTAATTGTGCTCCAAATATACTGCAGAATGGGAATGAGCTATAACTTGTACTCTTACTGCCTGTTACCCACTTCTCACTCGTATTATGCCCAATTATTGTGCAATAGAAAGATTATGCAATTACAGTTGATCGGTTCATACTTACAGTTCCCAGATGGAATGCGAAAGGAATCAATTGGGATGCGGTGAGTACACAGTTGCAACGGATAATGGTTCAATCCTTCCAGGGTGCACATCAAATGCAAAGCACAATAACTGACGATAAAATTGCAAGCTCGATTAAGCAGGAATATATACAGCTTTATTTCTTCTCAGTAAATTTCAATCAACAAAGCAATATTCAATCAATTCAAAATGTGCAATCTTGACTACTAACTACTAGTGCAAAAACTCTCTAGAAAACGTGATACTCTATACGTTCAGCTCAATGTTCTAGGTTCAGTTGACAGAAAGTGAATGACACTGCCTTCTCCTTCTTCCCGAAATCTCCGCTTGTCCATCGGCAACCTTTCTGTGTTTTACCACAACATTCTGTGGTGTAGCACAGACCGAATAGAGTAGCCGAAACCCCTAGCAGCCTTCTTGTCTCCTTCTTTGCCTTGGTTCATAGAACCTCTGTTTAGGTACCTACCTTCAGGTACATTTCCACCTACTCCTTACATGGCTGGCTCCAAAACGGCCCCGGAACTTACTCCCCGTTCCTCTGCGATTTCAGCTCCTTCAACTTTTTAATTTGTAGCTTGTAGACTTAAATTAACCTTTAACAATTTTCTTGTTGACTTACATACTAAGGTAATAACTTAGAGAGTTAACATAATATACTCATGAATATAAAATTTTTTTTATTCAAATGCTAACTAACCATAATATTGTTTTCTTTCAATTTAACTTTAATCTGGTAAAATTTATTGTATATTACCAGGAATGAATATAATTAAATGTAAAATAGGATCGTGTTATCATTTCCCAATTTTAGATTATCATCTCAATGTTGCCACAATCATTTTGTGATATTATTGGATGTTTGATTTTCTGTGACTCTTGACTTTCCGAGATTACAGATTTTGTTTATAAATCTGCTTTTCTCTTTTCCTTTCCTATCTGATACCCGACATTTCCGAGTATACATCTGAACTTATCCTTATCTTCAACTTCAGGATTCCTTGGTTTAGTGACCTCAGAGTCACAGGAACCCAAGCTGTCGTTTTAACCTCCTTGGTTAAAGTTTTTGTTTTCTCTTTTACTGGTTTTTTCAGTTTCTGGCTTTTCACAATCTTCTTCCTTTGTTTCTCATTGATTTGTAGGATGATGTATTTTTCTGCTGCTGAATTGGCCAATTTCAGACTTACGCTTGGGGTCCCCTATTTTGATTGGGTCAGTGACTCAGCACCTCCCGTTAGCTGTGTAGGTTCGACTTGATGCCGAATTACTACGTGTGGGTCATACCCTTGGGTAACTCCCACCAGCCCTTTATTTATTATTGAATCCAACTCGACTGACCGAGTATTAGGATCCATTTCATCATCCAACTCTTCCGGAAATTTACTTTCTAGAAGTATCTTCTTTTTCAATAGTCTTTTGCCGACCTTGAAATTTATAGTCCTTTTTTGGTTGATTAACTCGAACATTTTCTTGCAAAAGTCATCTTTCTTGTCGTGGTACCAGTTGTCGTAAAAGAAAAAATTGGCTTGATCGTCACCAAAGCAAAACTTTCTTTGTGCGTTTAGAAATACAGCAACGTCGGTTCCAACGATGATGGAAACTGCTGAGCCTTCAACGTCTTGAAAATCCCAGTCTGCTCCATGATTGCCGAGTTGTAGAAAAACTTCTCCCACGCAAGTAATTATAGACCTTTTTGCACATTCGAATTTTTGGTTTTTCTGGACTGGGAAGCCCAGAAATAATTTTTGAACTAATTTTTCCATGATAAAGGATTTGAAGTTGCCAGTATCCAGTAACGGTTTAATTTTTGATGAGTCTTTTGTGGTAAGACCTATCATTGGTTTTCCCCTATGTGAGATGCTTATTATTGGGATTAGACACTTTGGGGTTCTTGTGTCCTCCCTTATTCGTTTAAATCAGACTCGGAACCGTTGGACTGATTATCAGTCTCATGTAGCTCCACTAGAACTTCAGTTCCGTCCGGTAGTATTGCCATTGTAACTCCAATTTTACTTGGACATTCTTCGACTGAGTGGTTGTAACCTCTGCACCGGATACATAACTCTTTATCATTTGGGTTAATGACTCGAGCTATGTTTTGCCCGGCCTTTTGGGAGGCAAATCTTCCGCGACTAGAACCGCGTATTTGATTTCCTCTGCTTCCATACTCCTCGCTCTGACTGCTTTGGAACTGACTGGATGTAGATGGTTGTTCATCGTCATTCTCGTGTTCGGTTGAAGCTGCAAATGCTCCTCTTGACTGAAATCCTCCGCGATGAAATCCTCCAAATCTTCGTCTGTAGCCACGGTCACGCACTGAAGTTTCTGTTTGATTTTCACTGGTGCCCGTCTTACTGGTTGTATCATTTTCCGCAGACTGTTTTGGTCGATCATCAGCTCTCATAGGAGGAATGGTATGTCCCTTTTTCTCCAATCTGTCTACTGCATCAATTGTCAGGGTGGCTTGCTTGCACGTACTGACTAGCTCATCTATGTTATCGAACATCTGCATTCCTATGGCTGCACGGAGTGTAGGGTGCAGGCTGGACTGTGCTCGGTAGACGTGATTTTTGGCATCATCCGGCGGGTAGCAATCCTTTGACAACTCCATGATCTCGTAGATAAATTTTTCGGTGGGCTCATTAAGTTGCTGTTCTCTCCGGTGGAGATTGTTTTGTCTCTCATTAAGTTTTGCCCATCCTCCATATTTGGCATGTACACCTTACAATACTCTAAAATGTTCGTTTGAATTTTTGTAATTTATGTATTTAGAAGAAAAAAACATTTGTAATTTGAGACTTTGTAATGGAAAATTTGTAATTCATGTATTTTGTAATGTAAGGTTTTGTAAATCTCCCCTAGGACCTTTATTTTCAGTTCTTATATTTTATTGTTGAATAAAACGGCCATATGTATGTAGCACATTCAAGAACACGAACGCATGATTAATTGTTTCTCGGTAAACACTCCCTTAATACCTTATTATAATTACTTATTCATAATTACACCTTACATTACAAATTTGTTCAAAATAAATTTACTTGTTCGCAAAAATTTATACTTCACAGTTTTTTCTTAACATGTGTCAGTAATTTCCAACAACGTCAAGAATACCATATACTTTACAGACATAACAAATATTTATTAAATTGCTTTGGGCGCATTCATCATTCTACCAAATTGGATGAGTGTTCAGACAAAATTTTGATAATATAATTCATAAAATACGTTTCGTATTCGTAGTGTAAACAGGTTTGCTAAGCACCAAACTATTTCAACTTTGACAACATGAAATAACATTAAAAATTGGTTAGTTTTTCTTTTAAAGCTATTTATAAAACTATATATCTCCGAGTGGGGTGGTCACGTCACGTTATACAATTCTCGCGACGTATCTTAAAAATTGTTAGTGAAGTTGAGCTCCCTTAAAATGGGAAAAACTTCAAATATTAGATTTTAGTACGTTTTCACAACGCAGGAAAATTAAGTTATACTAACCTTCTTCCGGCCTATTTAACTGTCCTCATACTTCTGCCTTAATAGTATGCACTCAAACTGCAGAAACAAAATAAAACTAGCCACTATATTAAAATTGCTTACATTCTAAATTGTTTGTCTTGTATTTTGTCCCGCAACCTAAAGCTAAATTATATTAACAATAAATATGCACTTTATATGCTATGTTATATATTTATTTCCTAAAAATTCAATGTATTTAGCACTTTGAAAGCTGGTCAAAACATAAGATTTTATAAACTGAAAATGTAAAAGAGTCATACAAACTTGGAATGGAAAATTGTAACACAGTTCGGTATTAGAGCAATTTGTGATCTTGAATGGGACCCATGAAACATGTCTTATTTTATTCAAAAGTTAATTAGATTCCTTCGAGGCCATACCCCTCCCAGTGATTACGTCTATACAAACGTCCAACAGACAACTTGCGCTTACTTTCATCAGCGTAGTTAATTTACCTGAATTTGGGAAAGAATTTCCAAATGTTGGATTTTTCCAAGTTGTCTTTGTGCGAGAAAAACTCAATTTTACTATTTGTTCCTAAACTGTTGTCATACTTATCCATGATATACGCTAAAACTGACAAGGGCTTTTGACAAATGCAAAATAAAATCCAGACAAGCATAGCGTTCTATTTTGATTCTTAGAGTTTTTAGGTTTGGCAACTTCAAAGATGATTCAATTTCTGAAACAGAATCTGATGAAGGTATGATTACGCTTAAATCTGTAAGAGTATCAGCCCATTTTTCCTCAATCCAAGTGAACACGCTGTTTGCAAGAGGAGCAATATGATGACACAAAATAGTCAGTTTCTTTAGGGGCCATTGAACTTGCACACTTAGCAATTCTGAGAAGTCCCCTGCACTCTCAAAACTCAAAATATGAAGCTCCTCCAGGTTGGGTAATGGCGTTTAAAGCAGTATTGATTTGTTACTAAAACCTAGTTCTGATATTCTGAGTTTTTTAATGTGAGGATTGTTTTGAAGCAGTTGAGAGAAAACTGGTCGTGCTATGTGATGACTTGTCAGAAGTTTTAAATTATTCAATTTTGGCACAGGATTTGTAGCTAGCATGCGTTTGAAACAATCTGTATTCTCGTGGCAGCATGTTAAAATAAAAACCCTCAGCGTATGTAGATATGGCAGCAAACCCAACAATTTACGAAACATTAGCACTTCCTCTTGCATTTCCTCTACATCTTGGTAAAATAGTATTGCATAACAATGCCAAATGTGATGTCCATATTGTGGGACGAATGCTAAACTAGCATTCTGCTGTCCTGTGTCGTGCCCATTCTCCAGTCCACGTTTCTCCTCATTGATTGGTCGTGTTAAACCAACTCTGTAAAGCAGCCACACACAGGCAAGAGGGAAACCATCTTGCCCGCGGCGTCTCCTATTCCCGTATCCCCATCACACTAAAATGTAGTCTGTCCACTATTTCGATGTAGTTCTTTGAGAGGCATTTTATAATGCCATGTTCCCCACTTCTCTAAAATTAATTCAGTTTTAGGAGTCTCTTCGAGAGGATCTTCTTCTGTCCTCCGACTCTCGTATATTTTAAGCAACACTCTGTTGCAGATTTTCTTGTGAAATATTATTTCGGTTTTATTTTGAGTTAAATAAATTGGGCATCGTTTGTTTATTAAATTGAATTGGGACTTCGGGTAATACCGGTTTATTGAATAGGCAGTAAGTTGTATTGAAGTATTCATCAGTTATAAAATCATCTGAGTTACCTACATCCTCCTGTGGTCGAGTATCATCATTCATCATCCATTACCTTTGCCGGCTAATAACACCTTATCATCCCGAATATACTCAACTCACACTTGGTGGAGATGCTTAACGGTTCCCTACAAGCATTCGGTAAGTTATAAAGAATATTTGTGGAAATTATCCACTGCAGGGATACTTCCACAACAAATATTTTTGTACATTTTATTTCTCCATTCATTTTATTTGAAGAAGGGATATTAACGTTTTATTTTTTCGTCTTTTTAGTCCACTGAATTGAAGAGCGAAGTGGAAGGGTTAACAAAAATTATTTTGTACATCAAACTTCTTTACCAACATTTTACTGTTGATTTTGTAGTAAAGTGAGTTGTTTTTCTTGTCATTTCAGTATGACTAATCCCACCACCGCTGCGACTGCGACCACAACCACCTCGACTACTGCTGCTTCGGGTTTTCACATTCCCGTTACCACCGTCGTTACTACTATTCCCGTTACCACCGTCGTTACTACTATTCCCGTAACTACTGCTGCCACCACCATGTCAACGACCACCTCGTCACGTACTGCCACTACATCCACCGTGTTCACCACAGGTACGTCAATGAATCCTGCTCCTTTTATCTCTCTGGCTGAAATAATTAGCCACATTAGAAAATATGATGGTACAGGTAGAGTAGAGGATTGGCTAGTTCAAATAGAAACAGACATTAGGGACTTCGGTCTTAGTTTCACTTTCCTGTGTAGAAATTTAGATCGTTTCTTAGCGGGTGATGCGAAAAAGTTTTATCAGTCCATGCTGCCCACCTACAATGCAACATTCGTTCTCAATCGAACAGAGGCTGATTATCAAGCTTCGTGGAATAATGTTATTAAGGCTGATTTTACTAGATTTTTCGACCATAGTTCAATGCAGTCTATGTATAGGGCTAAAAACAAAAAGTTGATATTTAGTTGGGGACAGGATCCACAAACTTACGTAGCTTCCAAATTAGAGATTCTGAGGCATTGTGATCCGTTGATGTCAGAATTAAAAAAGGTTCAAAATCTAATTAGAGGTCTCCCCGAAGACATTAGAACCATTTTCACAGTTCAGTCGATCCCCACTAGTCATGAATTCTTAATCAAACTGCGATCTTTGGTTGAGAGTAAAGCCTTGAATAGTCCCGTTGCCCCACATCCGCAACAATCCTCATCCTCCACCCAAGCTCAGTCCGGTTCTACTCAGTCTATGCGTCAAATGCAGCAGAATAGTAATTCCCAGGCCCGACAGTACAATAATTTTCGGCGTAATCAGTTTACCCCAGATGGCAAGCCGATCTGTAATAATTGTCATAAGCCGAATCACATGAGGCGAGACTGTAGAGCGTTCTTAGCATCACAGTCAAAAGCATCAGTGACCCAGAATAACGGCCAAAAATCTAATAATAATCCTGGTGGTAGTAAAAATCAGAGTAATGTACAAAACCAAGCTTTCCGTCCCCGTAATCCACCTCGTCAACAATTTCAGCAATATGGTGCTGTGCCACCCCAAAATTTTCCGTTCTTTCCTCCCTTCCCTTTCTTCAATCCGTACTCATTTATGCCACCGTATGCAAATTACCAAATGCCAAATCAAGCTCCTATTCAACCGAATCCCAATGCTAATGCCCAGCGTACAAATAATCTCTTTGCTCTTTGTGAGAATGAGAATGAACAGGGAAACGAGTAGGCTGTTGGTTGCGGGACCAACAGTTTGCCATTCACCCTACGAAGTTCGATAACCTCAGTACTGCTGCCTGTTCTCCTTCTTCTTCCCAGCAGAGTACTCGAGATGATTTTTCTGTCTTTTCTGTTGATAATGCAAATGAAAGGAATAATGCTGATAATGCGTCTTTCGTTAATTTTCTTTACTGGAAGCCTATGAAACCTCCCTTCTTGGTTCAGAAAGGCAAAACACGTCTTTTTTCTTCTGGTTTAAAGCCTGTTGAGCAGTTTCTTCGTAAATCCAATTATAATAATCGTTCTGTCAGTTCACCTTCAAAGCTACGTCGTATGTCCCGTCCACCTAATTTAAATATTCAAGTAAGCCCAACTAACTCCGCTCATTATACACCCACCGAGTACACACGTTTCTTTGGTCCAAAACTACCTTGCTACTATAGAAAGAAACAGTATAAGCGTATTATCATGCAGTGGGAAATTAGTATTCATGAGCAAGTACACAACACACTTATAGATACTGGTGCAACCATATCCGCTATCAGTCCTTCCAAGTTAGATTCTCTTTCCTTAGAATGCTACCGTAGAACAAAAATTTCTTCTTTTGCTGTCAGTCTTTCTGTTGATGATGAATCACATCACATAGTTGAGGAACAAGCAGAAATAGTAATGACTATCGATGGTATTGGAATAATATGGAGATTTTTCTTGGTGAATGATCTTTCTACTGATCTTGTCCTCGGAATGGATTTCTTAGCTGCGTATCAAGTCAACATTCAATGTGATACTCAAAAATTAAATATTCATAGAGTAGCCCCGCAGCCACCAACACCAGTTCCCAAAATCCAAAATCCTCCTAATTATGATAATTCGGTAGTAGATAACCTCTTCCAAAATATTTCGAGCTCACATGATGATGTGACAGTGGTACCTGAAACCACCACTCCGTATTCCCAACCTCCACTTACCGACCCATGCCATTCAGTTCAACTTCTTAGAGTCATGAAAACTGTTACTATTCCTCCTAAAAGCATGCACCGCATCGATGTTGCATCCAAAAATAAACTGAATAGTGATGTGATTGTCAAGCCAAACAATAAGCTACAAACAAAGAAAGGTTTAGCTATTGGTTCTGCCATCATTAGCCTTAAAAAAGGTAGAGGTTCAATGTTCGTTGTCAATATGAACAACTTTCCACTCCGTATTCCGCAAGACACTAGGTTAGGAAGTGTAGAGGTTTTCCATGAAAATTCGGTAGTATGTGATATTGACTCTCTGGATGAAGCCATTTCTGTCTACAAGCAGAAAAACGGTCACAATTTGCATGGCCTTGATTCATCCAAAGTCAACTTCTCTGATTTTCAGAATCAAATGAGCTTTGGTACACATTTGTCGGAAGCACAAAAGCTTCAACTGCAGTGCATTATTGAAAAATATGCTGACTGCTTTACACACGACAAGAAAGCTCCTATCAATGCATGTCCTAATGTTGAACATATCATTGATACTGGGAATGCTAATCCAATTAAGCAGCGTGCGTACCGAGTTTCTTATGCTGAGAGAGAAAAAATCAATGAGTGTGTAAATGACCTTTTACAACGTGATTGTATAGAATTCTCAGATTCCCCGTGGTCATCTCCAGTCGTACTTGTTCCCAAAAAAGATGGTAGTATTCGCTTTTGTATAGATTACCGTAAACTCAATTCCGTAACCAAAAAAGACAATTACCCCCTGCCACGCATTGATGATGCGTTAGATAGATTAGCTGGTGCTCGTTTCTTCACCACGCTAGATTGTGATAGTGCATACCATCAAGTAACACTAAACAAACAGTCCAAAGAAAAAAGCGCGTTCATTACTCCCGATGGCTTATATCAATGGAAAGTTATGCCCTTTGGTTTATGCAATAGTGCCCAGAGTTTTCAAAGGTTAGTAGACTCAGTACTAGGTCGTCTAAAGTGGTCAATAGCGCTTGTGTATATTGATGATGTGGTTATATTCTCCAAAACTTTCGCTGAACACATCGATCATCTCGAGACAGTACTAACCGCCATAAGTAAAGCAGGTTTAAAATTACAGCCATCAAAGTGTTCAGTCGCAATGAATAAGTTATTGTATTTGGGACATATTATTTCCGAAAAAGGTATTCAGGTGAACCCCGATAAAATAAAGGCAGTGACAGATTTTCCCGTACCCACTTCCGTCAAGAAAACCCAGTCTTTTGTTTCCTTATGTTCGTATTACCGCCGATTCATTCCCCGTTTTGCCCACATTGCTAGACCCCTACATGAGATCGGTAAAGATAATAAAAAGTTTAAATGGACAGAAGCAGCGCAGCGTGCTTTTGAGAAACTAAAAGAGTTGCTTATTTCCGCACCCATCTTAGGTTACCCCGATGATCATTCCCCTACTGAAGTACACAGCGACGGCAGCTCTGTAGGTCTTGGTTGTACCCTTGTCCAGCATCAAAATGGTGTAGAAAAGGTCATAGCATACGCATCTCGCGCGTTACGTAAACACGAGAAAAACTATAGTGCCACAGACTTGGAATGTCTTGCTGTTCTGTTCAGCATTGAGAAGTTCCGACCTTATCTATACGGCAGACCATTCAAAATTATCACGGATCACCGTGCTCTAGTTGATCTTGTCAATTTCAAAGATCCGAATGGTCGTGCTGCTAGATGGGCATTGCGCCTACAACCGTACAATTTCGAAATAGTACACAGAAAAGGTCGTGTTCACACCGACTGCGATCCACTTTCCCGTAACCCAGTCGATCCGCCTCCCCCAGAGTCAAGTAAAGGTTGGAATGATGGAAATTTCTTGTGTTCGATTCTTAGTAATAAAATTCGCAATTTAGATAATGATACAAAGCGTGTAATGCAAGCTTCCGGTAAATTATTTTCTCTATCCGCATTTCAAGGTGACAATTTCGCTGAGTTACAGTTTAACGACCCAAAAATACGACCTATTATTGAAACATTGCAATTATTAGAAAATGATGAAGTCGATGAAACGCAACTCCCGTTCCCCAAAGAAAAAATTCCCAACTTTAAGTTGGAAGGTGACATCCTGTATAAATTAAATACGGATGAAAATGGCAGGCTGTGGCGACTTGTTGTTCCATCGTCATTAAGAAAATATTTACTAACTGAAATACATGCTAATGGTGCTAGTCACTTGGGCATAGAAAAGACGTGGAACTTGATAAAGTCCAGATTTTACTGGCCCCGTATGTATAAACATACGCTGGAGTTTTGTCGCCGTTGTCAGACTTGTCAACTTTACAATCGTCGTTGTGGAGCTAGTCCAGGAGAGATGCAGCCCATCGATCCTCCAGAAATTCCTTTTAGTCGTATTGGCATTGATTTTGTGGGTCCTTTTCCTGTTACTCACCCCAAACGAAATGCGCACATTTTTACGGTCATAGACCACCTAACACGCTATTTAGAAGCTTATGCCATTCCACAAGATAACACAAAATACGCAATTCAGATTCTAGAGAATTTTATTTTCATGCGTCATTCCATTCCACATGAAATAATCGCCGATCAAGACTCTGCTTTCAAAGCCCACGATTTTATTGCTTTTTGTAAAAAGTATAATATAAAATTAAAATTCGCTACTGCCCGTCACCCCGAAACAAATGCAGTTTGTGAACGTTCTCATGATACAATAACGAAATGCATGGCCAAAATTATAAATGACAATGAAAAAACTTGGGATCAACACCTTAGTCGCGTTGTTTTCTCGTATAATATTACAAAACATAAGATAACGCAGTATAGTCCATTTTTTACTCTATTCGGACGTGAACCCGTTCTCCCCGTAGATTTACAATGTCCAGTTTCTAATGATTTCCTTGATCTCTTCCCCGAGGAAACGAATAAAAATTCCCGTGATACCCACAACTTAAGAGCCCGAGCACACAAAGCCCAACACGAAGCGTATTTGAACACTATTGCGTATCAAGCCAAGTGTAAACAGGAGTTCGATAAAAAACACCCGAATATTACATTTGAGGTAGGTGACCATGTCGCTGTCGCAATTAGTAGACAAATTAAAGGTAAAGTTGCTAAATGGCAACCACACTGGATGGGTCCATTCAGAGTTATTAGACAGACAGGTCCCATAAACTATGAAGTTGAAGATGTGAGACCAGCCCACCTCCGTCCTCCCCATGGCAAAGTAATACGTAATGTGTGTGTTAGAGCCCTTAAAAAGTGGCATCTCCCGTATCTTTTCTCCGATATCGATTCTGATAATTCTTGTGTATTAAAAAGTGATTCAGAAGCAGCAGCGGAAGCATCTCTCTCTGTAGAAGCTGCTACTATGACTTCTGTAGATAATGGTCGCACTCCTGCGAAAATGAATGCAGAACCTCTGCTGATTGATTTAAATGATGATCAGGTAGGGACAGGTGCAGCGTCTCAAAAAGTACCCGAAATCCCTCCATCATCAAGTTCTTCCTCTTCTTCTTCGTCGTCTGGTACCACTAAAGGTAATAAAACTGCTCAAGAAACTATTGTAGTACAAAATGTACAGGCTTCTTCTTCTTGTTTTTCCGGTAATACTTATAACGCTAATGTTTCTTCAAGTTTCCACTCTGCGTGTTCAAGTCAAGGTGAAAACCCGCACTCACCAGAAACTGAACATAATATACCTATTCTCGACACCGAAAACCCTAGTACTTCAAGTAATTTCAAAATCCCTATTTCCGTTTCCGTGTCCCCACCAAAACCAACAGAACCTCCCACTTCACCAACAAAAAATCACGACGACTCAGACGCTGATTGCGAATCTGACGCTTCTACGTCAAGTTTACGCCGCAGCACTCGTGTGCGCAAACCCGTTCAACTTTACAAATCAGCAGATTTTAGTTCGAGAAGGGGTTCTGGTCGTGGTCGCCGGGGGAATTCTAAAAAAGATAACGTGAAATTGCTTGATGTACAAAATGATATTGATGTTGTTTGGGTTTGATTAATTTGTAAAGTTTCCCCAAGTATATAGAACAGACATGGACCTCCATGATGAGGAAATGGAAATTCCAAAAGAGCTGGAAGATAAGCTACTGGCTGATGACACAGAGGACAAAGAAGTAGAAAATGTCCAGATCCCGCACCCCAAAAAGCGTTTTAAGCGCTTACTTCCCATTGCCACTCGCCTGGAACCCATTCCTGAGATTCTGGAAGTAGAGCAAGAGGACACTGTCACACAAAACCGGATACCCAAATCCCAGCGTTATGTGACAAAAGATGAGACTGGAAAAGAAATCCCGGTTTATTGCAAAAACCCAGGCCACAAGGTTCGCAACTGCCCCTTGACTGACATTAGTGAGGAGCCAATAGGACCACCAATTCCCCTCATGAACATCCAGTTTGGTCGTGGTCCCTGTCACTGTCAAATATGTAATGCAGATTTGGCTGAGGAAGCGTGGTACTGTTTCCTCCATTACCATTATGATCCTCTGTTTATTCAGAGTACCCTTGCCCGTTTTCCCGATCTCAATCCCCAGAAAAAAGCAAAATTTGTTTAGTTTTTTATTCTAGAGCAGCCGAGGCGTCTGCCTCCTGACCCGGGGGTAGTGTGGGACGAATGCTAAACTAGCATTCTGCTGTCCTGTGTCGTGCCCATTCTCCAGTCCACGTTTCTCCTCATTGATTGGTCGTGTTAAACCAACTCTGTAAAGCAGCCACACACAGGCAAGAGGGAAACCATCTTGCCCGCGGCGTCTCCTATTCCCGTATCCCCATCACACTAAAATGTAGTCTGTCCACTATTTCGATGTAGTTCTTTGAGAGGCATTTTATAATGCCATGTTCCCCACTTCTCTAAAATTAATTCAGTTTTAGGAGTCTCTTCGAGAGGATCTTCTTCTGTCCTCCGACTCTCGTATATTTTAAGCAACACTCTGTTGCAGATTTTCTTGTGAAATATTATTTCGGTTTTATTTTGAGTTAAATAAATTGGGCATCGTTTGTTTATTAAATTGAATTGGGACTTCGGGTAATACCGGTTTATTGAATAGGCAGTAAGTTGTATTGAAGTATTCATCAGTTATAAAATCATCTGAGTTACCTACATCCTCCTGTGGTCGAGTATCATCATTCATCATCCATTACCTTTGCCGGCTAATAACACCTTATCATCCCGAATATACTCAACTCACAATATATTTGAAGAATGTTGACAAGCTTATTGTTAACAGTGCACGAATATGAATGTGTATTGACCTTGAGGGAAAAGGATTGCTGCCAGTGAGAAAGTGAGGATTGTAAAAAATTGCAAAACCCCTTCCAGTTCGCTCTGGTTGTAAATATTGGGTTGGTATTGTGGTGTTTGGTAAAGCCTTTTTAAAGGCTTCTTTCTTCTTCATATTTTGATATTTTTTGAAACTTTTTTCGCTGATTATCATATTTCGTTACTCTTGATGAGCATTATACACATTTGAGCCACTTGGAACGGAAATGTGAAAAAACGGAATTTTCAAAAATTTTGAATTTTAGCTAATCTAACTAAATACTTATGTTTATCATTCGTGCTGCAGACGTTTAATTTCAAAAGTTAGGGTGTCAATTTATTATTAATCAAATTTACTAAAAGGTCGTCTCTCAGATTTTTGATATCATGTCTGTAAAAAAGTTATGCAAGAATCTTAGATTTTTGGGCACTTCCGGTTTAGAGCAAACTTTTGTATACTCTTTGTCACCACTCCAGCCAAGCTGTTTATATTGGATGATTGATACATTACTCGTGTAGCGCAGACAATTAGCTATCTTATAGGCGTTTTTAGACAAAACTTAAATGCTTAGGACAATAGTTGCAGAGCTTTGACTGTCCACGAAGTGTCGAAAAAATATCCATGTCGGATGAATGGATTTTCCTCCAATTTCATGGAGTGAACTGGAGTGACTTTGACGTGCTAAGGAGAAAAATATTGCATATTTTCTGATGTAGTAATTAAATTTTTACAGGTTTTAATTCACATTGTTTTGCAGGTTTTGCTGAAAACCGAATCAATGGGATATCTGCAACGTTTACATAGGGTTTGGTTTCAGTAAAATTAAGTATTTTTACCTGGTCTGGTTCGTTTGTTTCTTCCTAACACAATATGTTTCTAGCAAACTGTATAAATCCACACAAAAAAATCACGATAATATATTTTTCTAAATATAATACATAATATAAATACTTTGACTAAGAAGCTAAAATTATTATAACTGTGACAATACTATTGCATTTAAAACCAATTATTTTCCTACCGATCTATGCCCCTCCCAGTGAGGACGTGTATAGTAACATCCACGAGTCAACCAGGGCCAACTGTCATCTGCATAGTTGATTTCTCTTAATCTGGGAAACAATTTCCAAATGTTAGACTATTTCAAGTCATCTCTGTGGCAGAGAAACTGAATTTTTCTATTTCTATCCAGCCCGCCGCCATAAGGTCTCATGCCGTGCCGATATACACTTAAACTGACAACGTTTTCTGACAATGACACAGACAGACAGACAGACAGACAAACACGGTGATCGCTATATATACCTCAACATATAATTCCTTAAATTTTCTCCATTTTTGCAACTTTATAAAAAGTTGAGCTATAAGTTTGAAATTATGCATAGAAGGTTCCACAGACATAAGCAATCGTTCTGCAAAACTTGAGCTAAATCTGCCTAGTAGATGCTGAGATTTCGGTACACGGACAGACAGACAAACACGGTGATCGCTATATATACCTCAACATACATTTCCTTAAATTTTCTGCATTTTTGCAACTTTATGAAAAGTTGAGCTATAAGTTTGAAATTATGCATAGAAGGTTCCACAGACATAAGCAATCGTTCTGCAAAATTTGAGCTACAGAGGGTGTTCGGGATAACATTTAGACATCTTCAATTGTTTATAACAGGTAGTCGTTTTGTTTTTGTATCTATATGCAAGCTTTAATTGAAAGAGCAGATTTTGAATTTACGATTCGACACCTTTTTTGTCCCAATATCATTATTTTTACCCCAATTTAAGGCCAAGGTTTCCCCCACTCACACTTCCCAAGTTTCCAAGGGTAACTCTTTTTGGTTGAAAACCTAATATTTTAGGCAATTAAAGACAAACTGTTTCATAAAACTTTTGTTAGGTGACTTAACAGGAATCCCTTCTTTCAGATTTATAGCTATTTACAAATTTTTGTTCACTGTTCTCGCATAATCGGTCGTTTAATTTGCTGTGTGGGAATATGCAGTATCGTGACCTTGTAGGTGACCCCAAATTGAAACCTTAGTAGATTAACATAAACTAAGGGGTTTAAAATATGATCAATACATAATTAAGCATTAAAAACTACTTTTGGTTGCACCTGAAAAGGTTGTAACACTCCACGGCCATTAGCAACACAGCTTACCGTATGGTTTTTGCTGTACTTCTGCCGGAGCGCAATTTCCAAAAAGTCAACTTATCTTTGACACTGCATCTCTTACGTCTGAGCAATTGTGACTGAAATATTTGATATTCTCATTAAACTAGAGAAAACGTAGATTAAGATAGGCATGTTTTCTTTGAGTTTGCTGCAAATGTGGGAAAATGCTGTACATCAAAAGAAAAATCACAATTTGAAACCTCTGGAAACTTCTAAATAGAGGGAACTTTGGAAAATAAGGTCTGATAGATACGTAAACGCATAATGACTAGAAAAAAGACGTCAAACGATAAATTTAAAAGCTGCTCTTTCAATAAAAGCTTGCATATAGATACACAAACAAAACGTGTAGCTGTTATAAACAATTAAAGATGTCTAAATGTTATCCCGAATACCCTCTGTAAATCTGCCCAGTAGATGCTGAGATTTCGTGTACACGGACAGACAGACAGACAAACACGGTGATCGCATTAACTACCTCAGCATGCGCTTCCGGTAGTTAATAAATCTGCAGACCCAAATCAGCTGATGTCCGTCAACTTGGCGCCCACGCCCCACTAAGTTAGCGCCCAGCGCCCAAAAAAAACGTCAAGTTAGCGCCCAATACCGTATACCTGACGGTTCATCCCAGGTTATCAAATAATACGAGTATCAATACTTGTGATTATTTGGTTGGTTTATAACATGTAGTATTCATTTGCTTTTGAGTTAGGTTAGGTTATATTGGTTAGGATTTTCTTAGGATTTTGGGCCGAAATTTTTAACATTTGGCCGATCTGGGTTTTAGATTGTTTCAAGCCTAACCTAACTAAAATCCTTAAGTTCCTAACATGAATAACCTAACCTAACTCAAAACAAAGCGAACACTTTATGCTATAAATAAACCAACCAGGTAACGGGACTAATATTATTTGATAACATTACACTAACTGTCAGTTAGTCAGTTTTACGGTATTAGGCGCTAAATTACATTTTTCGTGGGCGTTGGACCAGTTGGGCGCTAATTTGACAATCGTGGGCTCCGGGCATTGGGTGCTAACTAGCCTTTGTCGTGGGTGCTAACTTGACGTTCTACTGGGACGGGGCGCTTACTTGACGTTCTACTGGAACTGGGCGATAACTTGACGCTTCTGGGCGCTGGGTGCTAACTTAGTGGGGCGTGGGCGCCAAGTTGACGCATATTCAATTCTGAGAATTGAATCCTCTGCTTTCAGTTACGTAGCTACGTTTTTAGTTGAGCATTAAGTGTACCCTGCTGAGGTTACTCTTTTGGACAAGTTCAGATTTGTCCATTAAATTGCAACAAATTTTAATCAGTGAAGTGCACTAAAAGTGATTTGCAAAATTGTAAAGCTAAACCGTAAAACATGGCATCTAATCAGAAACAGGGTGCGCCGGAGCCGGTGACCAGTGGAAGTATATCTAATCGAAGGGACCAGGTTGGGGGTGAAGGTCCTTCCAAGATAACAGGAGAGGAAGTGGTTCTGGACCACGTCCAAGGAAAAAGAGGAACCGAAAGTGGGAATTTGCATCCTCTGTTAACTCCTCTGGTAATTCTGTTAGCTATTAAGTACAGAATTTTTCGATGAGTTTGACAGTTTTAGAAATTGTTAACTTAATTGTTTGGGTTGTTGCAGGTGCTGGAGACGATGTTCAAGTACACCGGAACTCTGGAGGAGGTGAAAAGGAACAGGTTGGCTTGTAAGACTTGGCTAAATGCTAGCCAGTCCCAGTGGACTAGACTGACCAAAACGCTGAGGCTTTATCGAAATAAAGCACCTCCTCGACGAGCAAAGTTTGCAGGGGACGAGGTGGTAATGACATGCTGCAATTTAGGGAAATGTGTAAAGGAACAAAAAGCCCACTGGAGAAAGTGATTTCCTACCGGAAGTTCAAACTTCAATGCTGGAATTTTGATGAGGAACTCGTTCACGTTTTGGAAACGATTAATGAACCAATTACTACTACGGAGCGCTGGTTTTGGAGCATGATCGCACCAAGATTGATTAAAAGCTTGACATTGGACAGTTGTATGTTTCCTGTGGAATTTGTGGCGTTTGAGGAGCGTTTTCTAAGGGCTCTACCAAGTCTAGAAAAGCTGTGTGTAATGAACTGCATGGCTCCATCTGAAGTATTGGAACCAGCTTTAATCCAGTGGAATCAAGCACGGCGTAGATTTGTAGAACATGGAGTTCAGATGAGGGCAAACGTGAACTATATGCATCAAAACCTGAAATCGGTTTATTTGACAGTGCTTCCCGGACCGAACCCAGATTACCAACCAGCTAGTTTGTTCCCGTTTTTGGGATTAGTTCCCAATCTGGAGGAATATAGGCTAGGATTCATTCAGCCTCAGATACAAGATAGATTTGTTCACTCCTTGGTTGTAAATCTGATTGAATGTTCTGTCAACCAAAGCCTTAAAACTCTGCATCTTTTAGACTTGTAAGTTAAACCTAAATTGTTTAATAACTAACTTAAAGTCACTTAAAGATAAGTGGATAACAAGTTCTAACTTATTCTATCATTTCAGCTCAACCAGAACATACGAACAGAGGCTAAACTACGCCCGTGAGAAACCGTGGAAAGGACGGGGGCCGGGGCAGATAAAAACGCAAAGGGCCGGGGTGCCCGGAAGCTAGTCGACGAAGACGAAAGTTTAAAAAACCCAAATGGAAAAGTCAAGATATTTTACAAAAGCATCTGGCTCCCAACGCTCTCCAGCTATGCTTTTTTACTTACTTTTCACCTAATTCAAATCTTCAGCTATTTTTGTCCAATTCGTTGAATAATACGAAAAAATACAAAATCTTCACTAGATCACAGATTCGGACGACCTTAGCTATGAACTAATCCGCAAACGGCATGAAATACACACACTTTTAGCGGGTCTAAACTTAATGGTAATTTAAGTTAGCCCGGGCACACTGGGAAGAAGATGATTAGTTAGCTAAACAAGACTAGAGAGAAGACACTTCTGATGGTTCCTTGCTAGGCCAGATGAAAAAGTTTACTAAAAATTGTAAAAAACAATATTGTTTTTTAGTCATGTCATGTAAAGTCCATGACAGAAACTAATTATTGCATTCCAAGAGTTTCGAGATCACGTTTTGGCATTTTCATTGTACTGCGTGTGCAAGATTACGTTACGAGTTATGAGAAAGAAGGATCGGCGCAAATAACTTTATGGCTTTAGAAAAAATAATTTGGGCAATCAAGTGAAAAATGTTGGTGCATATCAAGTGGCCACAAATAAGGCTAGCAATAGATGGGTCATAGATAAAACTGCCAAAAAACATTTGATAAATATGATTCCCTGAATGAAACACTTATCAATGTATAAACTTCAATTGATAAAAGCTGAGAAGTTTGTTCACCAAAAGAAACCCTTAAAGACAAAAACACTAAACTTAGGACCAGATTGTTGTCAATTCCTTGAAAGCCCGCAAGAAGTGTTCTGAATCTCATAAACTATTAACTCATGTCTTCCTTGAGTTTTTCCTATTTATTGGCTAAATTGAAAGTTGTTTATTTAAAATGTTTAATATTTACTATAGAGCCTCCATATAGTGTAAACATCAATAACAGCTCACTCCTGTAGTCAATACATCATTTCATATGAAAATATCAGAGACATTTAATTTTCCAAGGCTACCAAATCACTATCTAATCGTTGTGTTAATCCAGAGAGGAGAGAATGAAAGGTTGAATAAATCCGTAAATTCCTGGCAACGTACTCCTGTATCTTTAGAGTTTATAGCTAAAATTGTGTGTTTTTTGGTATGAAGCATGTCATCTTGCACTTTCCAGCATAGCATGGCTTTTGCTTCATCTTCAAGCAGAAATGTATGTTCCTGATAGTAATAATATTACAGTTAAACAACTTCTTCGTTATTTTACCATTCACGCAGTTAGGCTAAACACGTTAGCTTTCTTAATCTATTTAGTTATTTATTCTATAGTTAACACTTTTTATAATTGTTCCAGTTTCATCATTGCAATTATGTGATGCTGAATATTCATATAATTTATTTTTTATTTGCGATTACTATCGTTTAAAAATGGGACATGCTTATTTAGTCACTCGGAATTTATTTATATAACATATTGCCATATTAGGTGCCAATGGTCTAGAATCCGTGCCTGCATACAGTAAGAACGATCCAGCTATTTGCATTGCAATTGGGTTACTTGATTACGAAATATACCCGGCTATAATTTAATAAAACATATATATAGATAAACATTTTCACGGGGGCCGGGGCAGAGCTAGTTTAGCTACTGCATACGAAGACGGAGCATTCATTTTTGTTCTTGAAGACGACAACCTGAATGATGAGCGATTACGATTTGACAACTTGGAGGAGTTCCATTATGATCTGGGTTATGGATCACAGGCTGTTGAAGCGGATGTAAGGTTTATTTACGCTCACATGCCAATTTTGAAGAAGCTATTTTTGTACCGGGCTCCCTTTTCCGAGCCTATTTCCGATTTTTTGGAAGGACAGAGGATGGAACTTCTTACTGAACTGCATCTCTGGGGTAACATAAGCCCATCTTTAGAGTTTCTGAACGCACTTCCGAACCTGCAGGTGCTCAAGTGGGTGACTAGCTGCTACGAGGAGAAATTTCATGGTGAACGTGTTACTGAAACTATTCAGCAATTTGGACAGTTAAGGACCTATCCATTAATGCTTAGAGATTTGATAAGCACAGCAGAGGCAGTGAATACGATGGAGTATCTGACAACCCTGGAAATGGACTGGGGTCCGATTACTGAAGCAAGTTGGAAGCGATTGGGGGAGTGGATGCCAAATTTGAAGAATTTGAAGGCTATTGTAAGTAGAGCTGAGCATGTGGATATTATGCGGGAACAGTGGGGGCAGCTGGAGAATTTGGAGTTTGCACATGGAAGTAAAATTTCGGGAGATAAATTGCTGAAGTAGCTTGCCAAGTTTCAAGGGAGTTTGAAGGCATTTGGGTGGAAAGGATGTGCGTGCACAATGAAGCTATTTGCAAAATGGGTTGTCGGTTTGTTAAAAGCTAGGAAGAAAAACCTGGAATCTCAGCTTCCACAGAAATGTTCGTTTCCATGGAATACCAACTTACGAGGTGAAGAAGCCAAGGTGTGCAAGCATGCTGTCTTTGAAGGAACTCTGATGTCAAAAGCCGTGAGTGAAACCTAATGGTCCGCTACCCCTTGAGCAGGCCAGTGAAAGGAAGCAAGCACAATAAATTTGATTTGTGATTGTGAACTGTGGTTTGTTTCATCAACTATCCATGCAAAATTATTATCGTTTTTTAAATATAAATTAATTAAGATTTTTTAACAAGTTAAAATCCTGCCAAGCAATAACTTTTCATCCTTGCGTACTATTACAATGCTAATGTTAAGGGACTTTGAATGCTTGAATTGCTATTTTACTAATTAGTATTAATGTGAATTATGTAGGATGTTTTAACTTGTCTTTTTGGGTACTAAGAAAAATTGATCATGATAGGAATCGATTTGGTTCTTTGTAGGCTTCTAGACCAGGAACATGTATTTTTTAAGAAATTAATATTTAATTTTTAAAGTGTGTGTATGATTATTGCTTTACTTATGAAGCTACTATTACTCCAATCTGTAACTTTTTAAAACGTTTTTATTACATTTTGATTTAACTCTACAATATTTCAAATTGTTTGTCAAGATTCATTTAATTAAGGCTAAGAAGACAATTATGTTGTTTTAAAAGTGTAAATTAAATGAAATGATTAATTAAAATGAGGATAATGTGTACTATGCAAAGTGTACATGATTATCTCCTTTGTACTTGTCTACACGCTACACTAGAAACATTCAACATTTTTTCGAAATAACTTGTAATAATCCAACCTTTCATTTTACAAAATGTTAACAATTCTGAAAAATATTTAAAAACAAAACTTAACCCTAATTTCACCTCCTTCACTCCCTCTCATTCTCCTTGTCCTTCACGTTATCTTCCAGCGTCACAGTCACCTTCCATCCTCCCAGCTTCCCATCCCCACATTTAGTCACAAAATACTCCTTAAACGTGTCCAACTCCATCTTAATCGTGTACACATATTATCTGCCCTCCAGCTCCACAATATCCTTAACAGTCACATTCCGACTCAACGCTCTTCCATGTAACTTGTCCAAATTCTGGTCCACATTCTCGGGCAACTTGCCTAATATTCGCAATAATCGCAATCTTAACCTATACCAAACATCAGTAAACTTGCCCGTACATCCGATCCGATGGCTTCATGCTCCAAGTCCCAAATCCACATAAAAACCAAATCCAGCCTCAACAATTTTCATGCATAATTATTTAACCACTTAGTAATTGACAGACATATTTGCTAAAGTCGTTCTAGTAAAATTGTGTGCATATCAGCAACCTGTCATGCACTGCCAGTTGCCAAACAGCATATCTATGCGCTTCACTCATTTCGTCAAAATATATGCCTATATGTCCAATACCTATATATCCAACAACCTGGAACATGAGTGAAGTTTTAGAGAAATTTATGTTCTTCCTTGTCAAAATTTGGACGTCAACGTCTATCAATTTTCATTTTGTGTCCAAGAATTGTTCACCTTTTCCATAATATTTTCAGACGTAACATAAACGGTAAATGCAGCAGTGACATTAATGTTTGTAACAGAGAAAGTGTTACGAATTTTTATTCTCTAGCAATTTAGAATAGAAGCACTTTTCCCATTTTAAAAAATGACTAGAAGCTCAGTCGGAAGGAATCGTATGAGCTCAGAAACCCCCACAAATAAAATTTATTTTCACTGTGAAAGGTCTCTTACTTAGATTAGAGAATGGGAAGATGAACTGATGCCTTTATAAATAAAAATCAATTTTGACCCCAGACATTTTTGTATTTTACTTGTTACGTCTTAGCTAATGTAACTACGGAATCAATTTTTGTGTAATTTTGGCAAGCATGTGGCATACAACAAGTGGAAAATACACCACAAATCCTCAAAGGCAGGTGACAAATGCTCAAAGGTGATTAATCTAATTTCATTATTTGTGATTCACAACGGAAATGTGAAATGATACGGATTCACAACTTTTGGCCAAACACGACATTACTTCGCATGTTGGTTTCAGCATTGTTTCCAAAGTTTGCTTCACCAGAAAGGTTCCAAATTCCAGTAATAGTCTTATTTGGATTTTATAGGGATCATGCGCCTGCAAAGTTTACGGTGACCTGACGAAGCCAAACTCAATCAATTTCCCGTTTGGTAGTAGAACATGAATATTAAGATCATAAAGTTCGTGATTTTGGTTGAACCCCTTTGGTGTTTGGTATGAAAGGAGGAGAGATGCTTATCAACCATGTTCGGATGGGAAAAAATTTCTGTAGCAACATTAACTAAGACATAACAACCTTATCGATGTAGTCAAACCAGTAAGCTACAGTGCACACTGCACACTCTAAATGTTAGGTACTCATAGGTCTCTTATGTTTTTCTACAAGATTTAAGGAAAATTGTTTCCTTGCTCTTTGGAATGGGACTTCCAATCCAAAACCCTATATACTTTAGAAACCACAACTCTCGCAAAATACTACCTATGGAAACTCAATGTTTCTTTTTTATTGGCATTCTTGTAAATACTGCCTATCCATATACCTTATCAAATCTGACTCAGCAAACCATGGTCGGTGGATTATTTGCTGCCATATTTTTACTAGTTTCTTGTTTCGACTGCGTATTTGCCTTCACTTTACATAAATTTCATAACAACATTGTTTTGGCATATAACAGAATTAAAACATTTGCAACTACTTTCACAAGATTTAATTCAACTGCAGTTAGCACATTGGACGTAGAAAACAAAAAGTGGAACAGAATGTCGCAAATTCTAAATCTGCTAGTGTTTGAATGTACATGCCTCTGTATATTTTATCCCTTTGCTTCACTGTTTATAACCGTAGATCCTTTCTGCACTATTGAAAAATACATCAATCCAAAGAACAAAATCGTTAGTATTATTGTAAGATACATTTTGGTAAATCTGTATATGTTCCAATGTTGTTTTCAACAAGTTCAGTATAATTGAAAAAGTTTTTTAGCCACTCAAAAGCTTGATAGTTACCAAACTGAATACTTAAATGCAAAGGGTTTGCAATACTCTGAATGAGGTTTTTGCATGTAAATGTTTGAAGCATTTTGCAAGTTTTTTTTTGCCAGAGTACCCGAACCATATTTAGCTGACTGACGAACTAAATACTAGAGAAAATCAGTTTCGGGCACTGCCAACCAGCATGAAATTGTTGATGACTTTAGGAAATTTGTTGCGCCTTCAAAATTAACTACATTTTGTCTGGCGTACCAGCTTAAAACTAAATCAAAAATTGCTCGTAGTTACTAGTCACAGCAGCGGAACAAGCACATTTGAACTCTTCATACGAAAAAGTTTTTGCTAGTAGCCTTGTATTAATTTCAGTACTTTCATGACTAAATTTTAAGAAGTTTGATTTACAAACTCCATGTCTTTATTATCATTATTTTCATCGTTTATTCCTCCGAGGTTACTATGGCATTTGCACGTATTGCAGAATTCTTTCTTTAAATAGCTTAAAAGCGAATCTAGATTTTGAATTTTGTTTGTACTTTTTCCAATTATTACCAAATATGCAAAATCAGCAGCCAAATATGCAAAATCAGCAACCAAATATTCAGCAAACGTTCTGTGTAAAAAACTTGGCTTTCCATTCTTCTGCTCCATAATTCCAATTTTATACAAAGTTTTCAAATCAACGTTACTAGACTCTACATTTTTATGATTAAGTATAAGACTGATGGCTTGTTGCATATGATAATTCCTGTACAAGCTTTCTTCATCAGATGATTCCAAAACTTGAAACCTTTTTTCAAAATATTCTTCGTACATTTGGTACAAAGAATTTATTCTTGTATCTGTCAGACAATGCACAACGCCACTTTTTGACTTAATATTGCAGGTTTTGGCGTCGTCAGCGTAGATTTCCGCAAGCATGCTACATTGTAAAGGTATTCCGGTTATTTCTCTTTCTGTTTGACTCTCTGAAGAATGTGTTGACATGAAGCTGTCTATACAGTGCAAAGCAAATTTTTCAATGTGACTGGTTAGTGGAATGTTGTATTCGTTTCTCCAGTGTTGAGTAAAATATGATAATTGATCACTTTGTTGAAACGGAAGTATGTTGTATCCAACGACACCCAACAAATTTTCCAAATCCTCACCTCCGTGAGGTTTTGATGCAATGATAAATTTTATGTTTCTTGCTGAGCTATTAATGCACTGCAGAATACTGTTGCAGAGGTTCTGCTGTTTAGAACTTAGCTCGTCATATGCGTCTAGGAAGAGATAAATACTTTGTTTACTAGTCAAAACGTCTATAAAAACACTGCGTCCGAAATTGTTTGTTGTAACATAACCGGCTAAACGGTCGAATATATTTTCAATTGATAATTGTTTACGATACAGCAGTTCTACGAGTTTCACACAAGGCATCCAAATTACTGGAATTTTTGTATTTTCTTCTAACACCTTTCTTGCTTATTCAGCTAAAAGCACAGTTTTTCCCATTCCTGGTGAGTCATACAGTATAACTGTACTGTTTTCGGACTCCAATAACACGATGATATAAAGTTGTCCTGGTGCATTATAAGTTGCGAAGACTCTGAGAGGTGTTCTCGAATACGATCGATTGCCCCGTTTCCTTTTGTTTGGACGTGAAAAATCTTTCTGTCCTTGTATTTGATCCAGTGCACCCATTTCTTGGTTTTGCTGGCAATTTTATAAAAGTGGTATGGATTTTCAAGTACAATAAGATGAGAATCTACTTGGTCCAACTGATTGCTGGACTTTTCTGTTGTTTGCTTATCATCACTTTGGATAGTATAATTATTTGCTAGCTCACTTAACTGATCCCGTTCTATACCTTCAACTACAAAAATGTCGTTGGATAACTTAAAAATGGTGGGGTCGAGTTGAGATTCGACTTTTATCGATCGCTTAATAATGTACTTTGGCTTTTCAGGCACTGTGTTTATCATAACCGTCATACCAAAAGGAGATAAAAATTCTCTATAACTTGTGGCGCACATGTTATTGGCAGTCAAATTGGCAATACTTAAAGAGTTATCACATATCTCTTTTAATGGCAAGGAAGTTCCGTTAAACCGATCATTTGAGTTCATAATTTGGTCAATGTCCAATTTAATTCCACAGTAGGTGAAAGCGTTAATGTTGCAATTAGCCTCAATTCCATACAAAAGCGTGACCAGAGCTTCAGTTTGTCCAGTCATATGCAGAGCTTTGGTTAAATGTTGGTAATATGACACTCGTGTTACAAGTATACCCAAAAGTTGTCTAGATTTTGCTTGTTCATCACAACCGTGCGATTTCTAGAAATGTACAATATACGATATTAGTAGTTTGTATAAAATTAAAGATATTCCTAGTTCTACAACCAATATAGATATACGTATATATATATACTTATAATTTCATACTCAAACACAGATACCAGCGGTTCATTTTTATTCTTATTATTAAATATTGCAGTATATATTGAATCATTTTGGAGAGTTTTATGATTTTTATGCTTGGATTATCTAAGGAAAAGAAATCACATTTGAGCGCTAGTTATTAGGTTGCTGCTTCAGCAGAGAAGCTTTTAAAGATATTCTGTGTTCGTCTATCTGTCCGTCCGTCTACTTTATTTTTTACACCAATGAATAAACTTTAAAACCAAGCAAGCCTATATCCGATAAATATTTTTTAAAGTAGATGGACATCGGCAGTGACGTAGTTAATATGCGACCATAGCAGCGAGCAATTTATAATGGTTTACTACGGATGTTTAAAATTCGACTCGTAATTTTAAAGATTAAATATCATATATGTATACACTAACACATACAAGCAAAACAGACAAGGTGTAAATGTAAAATTTCAATAAAATCGGAGTTTATTACAAACGATACTTATTAAGGTGAACGACTAATTACAAATGTTTTGCAAACTTTACACTTAATAAAAATTTGCAGCACTATTATTTCTTATCATCTTTTCCATGCAAAAGGAAAAGTGGACACACTAGAAGGAATGTATGGTTATTGACGCCATTCGGAATCAACAAGCCACCGATAGCAACTCTGTTGACCTTAGGAACATAATAAGGACCTCAAGTGTATTATCCTTGAAAGTAGAAAAATGTATACCCATGCAAAAAATCGAATTTGCGTTTGTCAAGTCAAATCAAGGACGCCAAAACAAAATTATGGTGTTAAAGAAGCAAACTTATTATTTGTCGCTTAGATATATTTTAGTTCAATAAATTAAAAGTGACTTACTATCTTAGAGTAGTCTGGGTCAGATATACATTTTTCAGATGTCAGATATGCAAGTAATTTCTCGTTGCAGATTATGTTGTCTATAAGAGTAACTAGATTTTTAGTTATATGTTCCTTTTGCCAATCGTCCATGTTTACTATTTAATTTGCAGAAAAGTGAAGTACTTTTCTCCCAAATTGCACAAACTAGAGTGTTACTACATGCAAACAAACCTCCATTAATATCTTTAATTGTATATGTTTAAATACCAACGTTTTTGCATGTATGCTGTGCGTGGCTTTTCTAAAGAGTTTATGAATGCAAACAAATTCCGGATACACTTGTTTTCTAAAATAAGATTTGCAAAATCACTAAAGTTTTAAGTTGGCTCCTTGAAATTATAAAATTACTTGGAAGGTTCACAGTGCAACAATCAGATACTCAAGAAACTCAAATTGGACCAGATTGCTGGGAAAAGCGAACCGGTAGTAAAAACGGTGTGGTGGCTTTGATAAAAATATCATTTGCAGCAAATCCTTCAGTACGATACTTTTATCGCCACTTTGGTCAAATAAGTATACTAGTGCATAGTGCATATGATTTGGTTTCACTATTTATAAAATACATAAAAGATTATCTATATACCTATGTATATATTGATTTTTTGTTGGAATAACATCTACTGCTTTATATAAAACATAGAAAGATTTTATGTGATGTTTTTATCGTAAAAGATCAGAATATATTGTGCAGATTGGTTGACAGGCAACATGATCCTGTATTGATTCTTAAATACAATATTGGCAGTTGGCCTAATAAGGCTCAATGTAAAATAACGCTTATGAAAATTTGTTATCCTATGATTTTAATTTACACTAAGAATGTTAGCTTGCAAAATCGGTTGCGATTACGTGTTTTGTGAGTATCGTATGATATGGTTTGGTGCTGAATATATGGGTCAGTTTACAAAGATGTGATAAGATGTATACTAATGTAAATTGCAACAGATTACACGATATGGCCAAGGCTTATATTTAAATTTAACCTAATTTACCGTAGCCGTATGCTGCATACAAGTATAAACCGATAAATAGTATACCTGCACAGCGGCGTCTTAGCGCATTATGTCTCGACTCAAACTGAAATAATGTAACAATATGAAAAACACTGTATGCTAAATATGGTGGTTATGGTTAAGCAGTAACTTTTAAACAATAAACATTGTTAAAGTTTTAACATAATGTCGTCCATGATCTCCGTCGCATCATTACCTAATGAAAACTTTTATCAATTACACAAAGTTAAAGAAACTTACAAGTAAAGGCAGGGAGTGGTAACCCTCAAATTTTTAAATGGTTTATGTTTTCTAGGTCACTTTTTTGTGCTGATTACGAATATTATGTTGAAAATCCCGAATGCGAATACCTTGTGGTGGTACTTGGCTTTTTATTTTGCTGTACTGTCTTAACTAATTGCCATAATGACCGATAACCAAAAACAACGACTTCCTAAATATTGTTTGAGTGATTTTTTTATTTCCAAATTGAACACTAAGTATTACACGAGCTTTCATATGACTTCTGATATGCGCTGCCATGTACTTCAATAAGACGCAAGAAATATTTGTGTTAACCTTTGGTAAGTTTAGATACTATTTTGTCAAAACAAACAAGACACAAGAATTTGGAAAATTCTACTCTTATAAAACTAGTAATCTCAAGAATACTATATCATGACTAATTTACAATCTATTTTACATTTCTTGCTCTAAAGTTTCGCTTTGGTTAAACAATTTGCTTATAAAATTATAATTGCTAAATTGGCAACCTATCACAGCCTTATCAATTCGCAAAGGTAGCCGCGTTTTTTAGTATTTGATTTTCACATAAAGCAAAATTGAAATAAACTTTTTCGAGATAAATTTTGTATGTTATCATAAAATAGTAAAAAATATTCCTCGAATTCAACATATGTTAAGGTATAAGAAAATGGACGGTGTTTTGCTTGGTGTATAAGCTAGGTCGTTTGACAATTATGTTCAGTTAACGCCTTCAGGTTCGCGCATTCGGGTTTTTCGACATGATATTCGTAATCAGCACAGAAAAGTGATCTAGAAAACATAAACCATTTGAAAATTAGCGGGTTACCATTCCCTGCCTTTACTTGTTAGTTTAAAAGGTTTGTAGAAAAAATCTTGTATAGAATGTTTGCACGCATTAAGCTGTCAGTACATAGAACCGCTCACAGCGTTTGCTACATTCTATAAACATTTATGCTAAAACGGTTATACAAGTTTTACCATCAACTATTTAAAGGAACTATAAAGATCCAAAGAGCGCATTTTATGTTTTGTGTTCTTCTGATTTTTATTATCTAACCACCTTGGTTGAAGTGATAACTATTTTTATTCTGCCATTGTTTTGCTTATTTTTAACTCACCTTAGATTTTCATTCTGTTTTCCATATTACATGCGCATTTATCTTCAGTGATTAAAATCCAGTACACATATCTTAACCGCTATTTAATATTCAGCATTATTAAAACAATATGACAATTTTAGGTTATACACAATGCACGTGAAAACCTGATAGGTTCGAAACTAACAGTTTCAGTGTTCACGGCATCTGGTTACAAATGAAACGCTTTTGTTGTAGTTCAAAACAGTTTTAATCACGCTTTCTCTGAATGAGTAAAACAAAATATTATACGGAAGTGGTGCAAACAAAATTGGAATGATTAGTATTAGCATATCCAACTCGTAGGTTACGTCGTTAAATCTTGTGTCATGTTTTTGTGTTGGTTAACAGTAACAATTTAATGTGCATAAAATTAATTGTCTGAATCCCTTGAATTACACAAATTAAATCACGATTATCATAAGTCATTTTGTGTATTTACACAGAACGACGCAACTTTCAAATAATATCGCATTTTCAGATATAGAAAATAGTTCCCCTAGTTAGTTAATAATAACCCAATACGTGATGACAAAATTGAGTTTCTGTTTCACTTTATGCTGAACTAAAGTAATTTTAGTTTCACGGTATGTTTAGAAACCCTTCAATTAATAATTTGTATAGCGTTTAGTATTTATTTTGCTAAAAAAGCTCCAATGTCCCTTTAAGTTTATCAATGCTTGACGAACTGTAAAAGATTTGTATTGTAACTACAATTTTTTGTGTTTGTGAATTAACTCCCCCGGATCACTACACCCGTGCGTTGCTTACTGAATCATACTTTCCAGCACAATTTTAGCTTTATCATATTTCCCAGCTTATTTAAGTGTTCCCAGACATATAACTTCAGAGAAACGCTTTCTTGACACAAATATTTTAAAACATAAGAAACTGTAAGCTTAGAAAATCTAGTCTGCTGAGAACAAAGACAGGCAAATTATGTTCGTTATGAGAAAATGTGTATAAGCAAAACTGCTCTACCGGGATAAATAAACAGCACAATTTGGTGCCAGGTAAGTATTACTTGAGCAGGTTGTTTAGGTAAACGTATTTAGTGGAATATGATTTTAAACTATTTGAAGTTTTGCACTAACCAAAATACACAGAAATATTTAGTTATTTAAATTAAAGTTTTCCATTTTAAATTCCATTGTTTCTTCTTTCTAATCACTTCCAAAAATTATCTCTGCGTAAGGGTGTCAGCGTTATAAGTGTTAAAAAGAAATATTACTAATATCCAAACTTGAAAACAAATCCTTCTGTAATTTTAATTATAGCTTTTTTGGTTTTGGTAATTTAAATTTGCAGCTATATTAGTAGTTAGTATTCTTGCCTGAAATGTCGTCTATTACTCGTTTAATTTTTTTAGCAACAAACTCAGCAGTCACCATCGGATTTTTGTGGTTCATTCCTACAACTTTTTAAATATTTAAAACTTAATTGAGAACAAAATATTGTTTAAAATTAAATTATTTAATATCTGAACATGATATTGTAATGGTACTGAATTAATAATGTAATTAGCACTAAGAGTGAAAACTAAGAGACCAGCAATTTATAATACTGATGAGATTTTTGTATAACTGTTGGCTTCATTTCACCTGCATCATGTGATTATGCATCATGTGACGGCACACTAAGCTATATTCTGATAAGATATAACACAATATTATCTGCTATGAATATTTTTGCCAACCAGTACACTGGGTCTGTTTCGTGTCCCGTGATCTCGTCATCATTTCATGTAAACTTTCGTTATCAATCTGGTCATTTGTGAAAACATTTTCAACAACCTAAGATGTATAGGCATCCTCCGCATCATTAACCATACCAACACATCTAGGGATTGCAAATGAGTCTTCAATTAGCTACTTGATAAGCTTTTCTTATCAAGCTTATATATCATATAAGTAATTTAGTAAAACTTGTTAAGCTACGTGATACAAATTTGACTTTGGAGAAAGAAATTTTGTTAAGGGTTTCCATGTAAATAACCCCAGGGGAAAGTGGGAAGTAGCAAAGTTTTAGGCATTTCTGCGAATTCGGATCACGTCTCCAGAATGTACCAGATTTTAGCAGGATAAAAGCCAAGCTAGTTTTGCACCTGATTTTATGTATAATATTGAGTAAAAGCTGTTTCTTTACTTGACAGACACAAATTGATAAACTTGAATGAGCAGGCACAACTCAAAATGGCGTGCAAAGATTCATCAGGAGTAATGCTGAACAAGCTGAACACCTGAAGGACATTCAATGATCTCAACGATTAAAATGCAATCAGCTCGGTACACATTTGAGTGTATACACACTGGTTATTGGTTTATTATTAAATGAAGTTTTAAAGTGAAATAAAAATCGATTAATTTGGGAGACTTATTGATTTGATTGTGAAATCTCTAAGAACTTTTATTGATTCATTGTTTTACAGGAATATTCAAAAATCAATAAGCTATTAAGAACATGATTGATAATAAACTTAAAACATTGCATACCTGTTTACCTACAGAACCGTTAATGTCTTAACTTATAGTTAAAATACAGGTAGTTTCACCAAAACTTAAAAGATTACCAGTGCATCTGTTATTTTCCCAACCATGTTTGCTTCGGTGTTCATAATATATTCTCTGTCAATTATTAAAAATGGTTTGTAACCTAGTCTAATAGGCTTCAAAGCTTCTGACTCCAATTTCTTATCTAATGTAAGTTTGCGCTGACTTATAGATTTAGCTGTAGCGTATCTATACGACGCCACATATTTTAAGCGTTTAGTTATCTTGGAGCCAGATTCCGAAAGCTGTGCCACAAGAGTAAGAAATATTAATGATCCTACCTGAGTAAAAAGAAACACACATAGTGATAGACAATACATAAATATGGGAACAACACTATACGCTCTAACTAGCATCCAACCAGTAACAACAAGACACCAAAACATTGCGGTTATAGAAACCGTTAAAATAGGTTCTAGTACTGACCGAATGCATGTGTCAGCTAAAGCAGCTTCTTTATACAATCTAATATATATTTTAACTGATCTATTACGATTGACATTGGCTAGCAAAAAGTGCCAAATATTTAGCAGTTTTGCAATGAATACTACAAGCACAAGAGTTGCTAGACTGAGAAATCGAGCCACTTCAAAACATGACAGACATGTTATGGCACGAATTGAAAAGCACACGGTTTGTAATACTTTGCTAGAGCTTTTGTGACTTCCAGAATAGAATAGATCTCTCAGTATAAAATAAAAAGGGTCCAGACGAAAGTACAATGAAGATATGTAGACAACAAAAGGTCCCGCGGGAACTAGCCATGCTCCAGTAGTTATCATTAAGTTAATGGTGCGTTGTAAGTTGTCGTTTACTAAAATGCATCAACATTGAATTTCAGAAGAATGAATTAATATTTTTTAAATTCAACTTACGATTGTTCAGGTGCGGTTGGATGGTAAGTAATGCATTACATCCCAGAAACATTTCTTGGTTTGTGAGAATGAGCAGAACGACAAGTACTACCGCTCCAGTCATTACAGCGGCAATTAAATGCAATGAAACATTTCCAATATTATAGTTTGGGCGAGTGCAAATCAGCAAGTGTGTAAAGGGAACGTAAAGACTGCCTAAAGAAATCATGCTTGTGAGAATTATCAGAAATGAAAATAGAACAGCCGCACGCCTGTTGGAACTAATATTGAGTCTGGAGTAGTCATTTGACCAGAGAACGGGAAATGGGTACATATAGAAAAATCCATACTGTAGAATTTTAAATGCAGCTATTTGAGCTTGTGGCAACATTTTTATCGGCGTATTTAATAGGGTTTACAATTATATATAGACTGGGAACTTAATTTTATAAATAAAAAATCTATTTAGTAGGTTTTCAAACTTTATGTTTTTAGAAAACTACCATTTAAAACAGTTTATCTAAGAAATATTATTTTTTAAACTTCATCGAAGTTGACAATGTCAGAACTTTCGATAAAATGCGAGCTTTTCCTTCTATGAAGTAGGGTTTGACTAATTATTATTCAGTTTAGTTTTATTCCAGAGTCGTCTATAGATTTCGAACACGCCCTGTTTTAAATATTTTACTTGTATGTTCCCCGTATTATTAAAGCAGGACAAGTTAAATCACGTGATTAGGCTATGAGATTACGTAATGTATTGAATTTTGATAAAGCTTCAAACGTTTTGACTTGGTACTTAACTCTCAATAAATCTGAACTACGCCCCAATTATAAAAACGTTTGAAAGCCTAAGACTTGGAAAATACGCAGAAGCAACTATGCGTCATGATATATTCGTAGTTCAGTAGCCCAAAATATTCTACACATACTTCCTTATTTGTTTTAAACAATCTAATATACCTGACTGACGTATTTCTTTATTTTAAACGAGTAAATATATTGGTGTAAATATAAAACGTTTGAAGGGATAAAATGTTTCTACTATTTTATCGAACTGTAAATGGTTTATCAATTTAGCCCATGTAATAACTCCAGCACTCGAGCACTCCCACAGTAGTTTATTGAAATCCTGGATAAACCTCACAACTTGAAAAACAGATAGAAGTTAGAATAACCAATTACGTTAATAAACAATACATATATATTTTCCAACAATGAATAGGATTTTCATCCAATTAATTGGGAAGTTCATATGGAATAAAGTAATGTGAGGAGAGTAAGATAACGAATATTGTATAAAACTTCTGGTATTCGGAATTGAACAAATTTACTAGTTTTATTCTTGTTGTATACAGAAAACTGAAGAACGAAGAATTAAAACTGAATAATAAAAACAGTATATAATACAAAAATACGAACACACAAGTTTTTGTAAATGTTTAACTCCTAAAAAGTTCTTTATTTTGGAAAGCAGTGAATGGTAATGTCGTATGTAACAAAATACAGCTTATCTTATATCTATTTAACAAGGCTGTTAAAGAACTGTAGTTGTTTAACTAAATTCAATATAAACTTTACAAATGTTAATCTATACAACATAAACTGGTTTAAACTAGGAATTAATAAACTAGCTCAAAACCAAATTAGTTAAAATGCAATGTAAACACACATACCGAAAGAATTTGGTTATTACTAACACACTCTAAAAGTGTCCACAACGGTATAAATATTAATTAAACACAGTAACAGAACATTTAACTTTTCACAGAAATGAAACCATTTAACTACAAGTTAATATTTTGTAACCGTAAGCATATTGATACTGCTACTTAATGGAAATGTTTATGTAAAAATTCCTATTATCATTATACAGTTCTAGATTTAAACCATATTTACATATTATTTTATTTTATGTCCATGTTTCCGTGCTTGGTGAATATTTCGGTTAATTTTATGTTTAAACTCTACTGGACAATAACGGCAAAAATACGGGCATTCCCCAGTATGATCAATAATATGTGCTAACATGCTACTCTTAGCATAAAACACTTTTGAATCATTGCACATAAGACAGTAGTATGCAATTTTTTTCTCCTTAATATGATCGTTGTGATGCTTAGCATAGTCAGACATTGATGAAAACACAACATTACAACTTCTACATTTCCAGGAACGAGGCTCAGAATGTAAAAGCCTTATATGGCGTTTCAGAGATGTCATTCGTTGAAACTTTTTGCCACATTGATCACATTGAATGTTAAAGTCTTCCACCGTTTTGTGTGAAACACTGTGATACCTAAGTTGCGACTTATTCAAAAAGCATTTTCCACAGATGTTGCATTTGTGTGGTCTTTCAAATAAATGAGCTTTCTTGATATGGCTATTTTTAATAGCATTTGAAGCAAATTCCATATTACATAATTCGCAATTATGTGGCTTTTCTCGCGTATGCGAGAGATAAATATGAAACTCCAAGTAATTTTTTGTTATGAAAGAATGTTCACAAAACACACAAATCCAGTTTCTAGGTACTCCATTTGCACTGTGGGATTTTTCATGTAAATTCCGCCATGCTGATGTTCTATATGCTTTATGACACTCACTGTTGACACGACACTTAAAAGGACGATCGTTGGTGTGTACAATCATATGTCGCTTTAGATGAGATGGTCGATAAAATGATGCACTGCAAATTGAACAAATTTGATCGGGTTTTTGAAAATATAAGCGGTTGTGATATCTTAATTTACTTTTGTTTGAGAACTCTCTTGAACACATTTTGCAGTGATATGGGGCTTCTCCAGTATGTAGTGTTAAGTGAAGCAAAAGTTGTGCTCGCCACAGGTACCGTTTGTTGCAAAATATGCAAACATGTTGTTTTCCAGTATCACCCATGTGAAGAGCTTTAATGTGCTGTCTCAAACCACCTTTGGTAAGCAAAGTCTTATGGCAAAACTTGCACGGAATGGAACTCATTTTGTTAGCAACGTATAGCCTGTGTTTATTAAATTCGGTGAGTAGAACAGTTAGTAAACATTTTTCCTTAGACGTGATTTCAGTAAAAGTCAAAATTACATTTTTGTTCTGAATCCACAAGCAATTTTTCCAAAAGACACAGCAATGCACTTTTCTCACAACCAACACGCCTTGAGTGTCTTTTAAAGCGTAATATACTTTACGCCAAAAAACTGTTAATGTTGATTTTGTGAACAAAATCCGAGTTCGAACACAAAGCTCAACAACGTGCAGAAATAAATTTACCTTAAGTTTTTTCTATATTTACTGACCCACTTACGAACAATTGAGTATTGCAGAAAATGCCCTTGTAAACCAACTATTTAATTGGGCTGCTAACTAACTGCTATTAAGAAGATTCGCTCTATTCGTCTCACAGGATTGACGTGATGATTTATTTCCAGTGAAGGCAGTGATCCGCACTACCTAGTCCACTTTCCCTAAAAATTTACTTAATTTTATGTTGGGCAAAATAACTGGCAAGCTACATAGAAATTTAAAGTTAAAATTAACATATTTTTCAACAAAACTAGGTTAACTTCATTTTCTCTTAAAGTTACAATTATGTCAAGGGAAATTAGCGTAACAATTAACCACTTGACCAACTCAAATCTTACTAAAACTTTAGCTACATGCAGGCATGAATAAATCTACGTCCTATTTTCTAGCAGAGAAGTGAACGACTGAAAAACTGAGCTTCACACACGGAGCACAAGAACAGGAAAATAGGCCAACGGCCAACAATTTAACAATCAAGAGCGAACAGGAGATGTGCTGGCATGCAATAGACCGAGTAAACTACCGGAAACTTTTGCATCTTGGCACCACATGGTGCTCTCAGCCACACTCATTTGTTCACTCAAAAAATACACGGGTATTTCATACAAGTATAGAAAAAGAACAAAAAAATCTTTTGTGTGAAAGAGTGCATACTACATCATTGTAATTACGTGTAAATCATAGAATTTATTATACTTTGCACCAGCAAGAGCATAATAGAAGTATAACTGAACTACAAGATTGGCTGATTTTACTCGTTATTATGTGTTTGTTCTTAGAAGAAAACGAACGTTAAATGAAGTTTAGATCCACTCGTGTCATATTGTTCTAAGCAACTCACAGAAAACATCTTTTAAAAGATTTCATTCACTGTAAAATTTCAATTAAGTCAGTCCAATTTGAAGCACTTAATGCGTATAATCTTAAATAGTCCTACACATTCCTTTTAACCCTTTAATCCAACAACAATGAAAATAAAAAGGGCTGGTCAAGAGAATTTACAACTTTGGAATGCCCTAATAAATAAAAAATGAAGCAATACATGCCTCAATACAAACCGGTTCTGACGATTCCTCGAACAAATACCCATATAAACTGTGCTTTCAAGTTTTTGATTCCTGTGCATTAAGTTCATGAAAAACAAGCTCTTCTTTCATTGATAAACATGAAAACACTGTCTATATAAACGTACAGAATTTTGAAGTTCAAAGGAATGAAAGTCTACGATCATTAAAGGTTCAGCAATATAGTTTGGGCAACATAGTCGCTGGCTTTATCAGCATTTTATAAAAATAAGTGTTATATATATGTCCAACTTTTTATTTATGCGGGCTCAGTTAATTCACAAAGAAAATCTTTTGATTTTCTGAGTACGTATTACCTTCCTTAAGTACAACTACATCAAACACGTGCAATCACATGGTTATAAAAACAAAAGACAAACGTTCTGATCATTTTTATACATTTTCTACACTTCTGTAAAGTATACAATGTTAGCATTGCATTCACTTTAAATTGTTCTGTTCCTGCTTGTTCTAGTATTGCTTAATATTTGTGCGTAAGATTAAGATTATATCAACACGACGATATTAAATATACAATTGAGTTTTCATTGTGTACTATTACATCAATAGAATAAGAGTAATACTTAAAACTAGACAACAAAAAGCGTTAACTCAATTACTAATGCATAGGTATCATGGGTAGCACCAATAAATACCCCAAAAATATTTCTTTCTCTCAAACAAATGACTAATTCAGTAGTACGCATAACATAATATGCTTAATTGGCAGAAACGTGACATTGAGTTAAAAATTTAATGAGTTGTTTTGTCATGTTCATGTTTCCGTCTTTCGTGAATATTTCGATTAACCTGATGCTTAAATTCCACTGGACAGTAATGACAAAAATACGGACATTCTCCGTTATGGTCAATAATATGGGCTAACAGCGTATTCTCAGTATAAAACACTTTTTGGTCATTGCACAAATAACAAGGATATGCTATCTTGTTAGCTTTTATGTGATCGTTGTGATGTTTAGCATAATCAGACATAGAATGAAAAGAAATATTACAACGCCTACAGATCCAACTACGAGGTTTTGTGTGCAAAAGTCTTATGTGACGTTTTAGAGATCCGATCCGTAGAAACTTTTTGCCACATTGCTCACATTCAAAGTTAGATTCCTCAAAACTTTTATGTACAATTTTGTGACAGTTGAGGAGTTCTTTTGTCGAAAAACATTTTCCACATACGGTACATTTGTGTGGTCTTTCAAACGTGTGAACTTGCCTGATATGTAAATTTTTAACATTGCCAACTCCAAATTCCTTGTCGCAGAGCTCGCAGTTGTAAGGCTTTTCCCGTGTATGGACCCGATGAATATGCAACTCTAGAGATGGTTTTGAGGGGTGCATTATTCCACAAAAAACACAGCTCCAGGTTTTGGTTAGTCCAATTCCAGTATGAGACTTTTCGTGTTTGCTGCGCCCTGCGACTGTTCTGTATGTTTGATGACACTCCTGATGGACACGACATTTAAAAGGACGATCGTTGGTATGCACAATCATGTGCCGCTTAAGATTTGACGGTGTATAAAATGCAGCACTGCATATTGAGCAGCGTTGTTCGCGTTTCTGAAGATGTATTCGCTTGTGAGTTATTAACCCGCTTTTACAAAGGAACCCTTTTTTGCATATTTTGCAGTGGTGTGGGGTTTCTCCAGTGTGTCCAGTTAAATGACGCAAAAGCTCTGTTTGAAACAAATACCGTTTGTTGCAAAATATGCAGACATGTGGTTTCGCGGCATCCCCCATGTGAAATGCCTTAATGTGCTGGCTCAAACTACCTTTGGTAACAAAATTCTTATGGCAAAATGTGCACTGAAATGCAGTCATTTTTTGAAGACATATGTATTTACATCAAACGGTAAGTAAAAGTTGTACACTGTACAAGGGAATTGTATAATAAAATTTGCACTTTACTGAAACACAGTTTCATTAATAGTGAAATCCCAAGTTAGATTTATTTTAAATCAAAAATCATTTCAGCCAGCAATCCCGTATTTTCAGATATATTGAGCCAGTAGTAGCGTTTTAATTGTGATGATCCACCAAAAATTGCCTAGGTGTATTAATTTTTCTGAATGACAATCTAAATTTTAAACACCATTTTAAAAAAACACTGAAGTCAACTTATTTATTTGCTTCTTCCTCCTTACATAAAACGATACTGATCGACGTTTTTATACAAATGAAAAAACTATACTCCACGGCAAAGCTTTTTGTGCAATTGCGTTTTTAACATCAACTCAAGACATGAGAACTGTGAGAAGGTTTTAATACGCAGTATGGACGGAATTTGGCTACAAGGCTTTTTTGTATAGCATTCTTTATTGGGACTTTAAAGACATTAAAAAGAGAGACAGACAGATATTTTAAAAGGCTAGTTTGAAGCACCTGCACTTCACTGCATTTAACCTCTAATCATTTTGAAGAACGTTTGTAAATCCTATAATAAGACAAAAAGGGAATATTAGGGTTTCATGAAACAAGTCAACATTTTTTGAATGCTTATAAACAATGTTGAAACATACACCTGCCTCAACACATAATTCTGCATTGAAAGAAAAAAGGCGAAGCCCCACTTTCAATGCAATTTAGGGTGCTTGGCACTTCTATTTTAAAAACTTGTTGTGGAATTTGTACTCTTTTCCTACCCTTAAAAGCTTGTGCAATACGAAAACAACAGAAAGACAAAGCAAGAAAAGAAGATTGTTTGTAGGTAGAGTTGAATATACGTCCCATTCTTCTCGCATTGTATGCAAAGGTGAAGAATATGTGGTTAAGAAAAGTATAAAGCAAGCATCTTCCTGTACAGATACATATAAAAATATTTTGCCATACACATGAGTATTTACATAGTCTGTAGCAAACCAAAGGCTGACCAAGTGATTGGAATCCTCGACCGCTAATACCGAATACTTTTCTCATTTATACTTCCTTTTAAATTTACTAAATTGATGGCTCATACAATTGCTCGATTACAATCACTTATGTTAGTGTTTCCTACTCTATTGCATATCATTTAATTTATAACACCTAATATTTTGTTGCAAACATGTCTTGTTAAAGCTTCCGTGTAACCATTTAAAAATTGCATTTTTTATACTGAGTACTGACTCTTGTTGGTATTTATTTTTAGAATTATCTGCATTATTGAATGAGTTGTAGCATATGACAAAATATAAGTTAGCGATGTAACATTGCCAGGAAATAATTTTAAAGTTGCAATGTTTTTCATAGTTGTCGCATATTATCACTGTTTGCAATTACGTTAAAATCTTGCAATCAGACGAGATAGTTCTTATAAGAAATGTTAAATATTAGCCAATTAAGATAAATAAAGTTTACGTTTACTGTATTCAATGTTAACAAAACACGGAACTTGTTTCGTTTTTTGAATTCGTATGTTGTTATGTTGTAAGGAGGAACATAATTACAATAATTTGGATAAACGTTTATAAATACCAATACGCTCTTGAAGTAGCTCCTATACTGTATGTTCCCTTTTTAAAAAGTTGTCATGCTATGCTCACATGCTCACAAACACGGAACTTGGTTTGATTTTTTCCAGACTGGTATGTTGTTAACAACAAGATTATAATTACACTTAATTAGACGATATTTAAGCCATTTTATTTAGCATACAACTTCAGTTATGTTACCTTTACTAACAAGTCCCACGAGTTAAATAATTAAAATGTTAATATTAAAAATAACTTTTACCAAATTCATATTAAATTGTAATCTTCTGACCAGTGGAGCTTTCATTTTTTGCTTCGTACTGAATCTGTACACTTTAAAGTCAATTAAAATATTCTGATTTAGAAATGGAGTTTTCAGAAACATTAAGGTTTCTTGTAAAAGCTGTCGACCTATTTCACGTTACCCCGTTTACCTGGAACAAAGACAAAAGACTCTTGGCTCACCATAACACAGCCACACTAAGAAAAATAAACACATACTACCTTCCCTTTTCAACCTGCATGGTTTCCCTAGCTTTAACCCAAATATTTTACAATCGCAAGGAAGTCACCAGCAAAAATTTAGTTCTGGTTTACACCTCAATGTTTATCGGCGGCATTATTTGGACCTTTCCCGCATTCTATTGCAGCGTCAGAAACTCCAAGGCAGTGATGAATCTCCTCAATGCTGCTTTGCTTTATGGACGGAAACACAGATCAACTGGAAACTCTGAGGAATCCTTTGATTCAAAAGTGATTCTGCTAATGTGCAAGTCTATGGCACTGGGAATCTACGTGTTGTTTCTGTTCTCAATTGACACTTTTCTCAACCCATGCGTACCAGTGTTTCCTGGATACTGGATATCACCCCAATGCAGAAACTCTAGCTTGGGACGGTTAGAAAGGAATAATTGGAACGATTTTGTGGAAATTGGAGCCAGATTGATAATAATGATGCTAAGCTATCAAACGTGGGCATTTGTAGCTCCGAACATATTTCTGTTGCTGAGCTTTATCATAATTAAAAGTCACTTGATTCGGTGCTACATTCGAATATATGGCGGGTATGTAAATTTTAATCCAAATAAAAAACTTTTCTAAAAAAAGGTTTCTAAATATTTTAAAATTTTTAACAGAGAAATGAAAGCTGTAAATCAAAGTACAAGGAGACGTAGTCAGAAAACGTGGGTCATGTTCCGAGAAATTCAGTTGCTTCTTCTGGAATATCGAAATATCTACTCGCATTCTGTACTGGCTTCAATAGCCACTGGTGGAATAATGCTGCAGATTTGTGGTCTTTGCATTGCAATTGGAACGTTTGGTAATGAGGGTAATATGGAACAACCAATATTAATCTTTGCGTGCTTTTGGGTTGCTATTGTAATGGCTATTATTTTGTTGTACGTATTCGGAGTGCTGAGCAAAATTTATAAGGTGGCTTACAATGTTGCTGGATTGATACAGGGAAACATTTGCTTGATGAAGGATATGGGATTTCAAAGGTTTAAGAAGAGTTGTCCAATGCTGAAAGTTAACATTGGAACGGATAATTGTGTTGAACCGGAAACTCCGTTGAATATGGAGCAGTTTGTGGTTGAGCAAACAGTGGGATTGTTGTTGCTTTAGAAAAATCATAAAAATTGGATATAGATGTGAGGTAAAGTTTACTTGTAGGTGCGTTATATTGCATTGAAATATATATTGACCACAAGTATCCATTCATTACATTTCGCAGCGTCATGTATTGATTGCTATAGGGTGATTTATATATGCTTGGTGTATGAAATAAAGTGAAAGTAGATGTACACATGCATGACCACAACACATCTTGGGTTGCTTCTCTGCAGAAACACCAAGCTAATAGATAGTAGAAATGTTTGAATGTTGTAATTGTTTTTATTTATTTTTACTTTAATCTATGAAGTGTATTGTATTATAACTACTTGAATTGAAAATACAAAATATTTGGATTATACGATAATGTAAAACTTTTAATGTAAAGACAACTACGCTAAATTTTGAATCTTACATACTAATTTAAGTGTATTATATAGTCAAAATAATTGTTATTCGTGTATGATATATGTTATAATAGTGCACATACAAGATATTTAGGAACATACCTTCAAACTTACCGGTTTCAACAGTTTAAGCAATTCAGAGAACCCGTTCGCGTTAAAAACATGCTCCCGTCTCCCTCCCGCAATGGCCAACAGTTCTTCCTGTCGAATCCACTCTCCAATCCCAACCGAAAAAGCTCTAATTCCCGCAGCTTTGATGTTATTTGCAGCCTCAGCAGTTAGCCAAGGATTACTGGAAACACCGTCAGTTAAAAATACCAAGTTTCTAGGCAACCACCATCTTCCATTTTGCTGAAATTCTTCCAAAGCTCGTGTTAGACCCAGATCACTAGCTGTACCTCCATTTAGGTATGGAGCCCCATAAACCAAATCTCTAATCTGAGACAACTCCAAATTTTGATTTAACCCAAAAATATGGTGGACATTGCTAGAATAAACTATAAACGACAAACGATTGTTTGGATTGTCAGACCAAGCAGCAGCCAACCGAGCTACAAACTCCAAAGCAGTTGTATACTGCTTTTGTCCGATGCTTCCAGAGGAGTCCAGTACGATAACCAAGTCATTATCATTGTAGCAGGGCCAAGGATCCTCGTTAATTGGACCCTTTCTTAGCTCGCAGATGTAGCGATTGGATTCAGTTTGGAAGTTAGTCCGAAACTTAAGGGAACCAGAACCAACCATCTCAACTGCAACTCTAGTAACCGAAAACGTACTTTCGGGATGTCCGGGAGCCCAGGGAGCCCATGGACCAAATTCAACACCGCTTGTCCAAACAAATTTTGATTTTTCTGTGTCATACTTTCCACCCACCCAGTAAAAAGAACCAGTGTCGTCAGTGTGGTCATTAAGCTTACGTGTGACATTCGCCAGTTCTTCTTGAGTTTCAATGCATAACAAAGTAGCATCGTCAGCTAGTCTGGCTTTACAGTCTTTTTCGGCAGTGGAAAATCCAGCCTATAAAAACGGAAGTGAACTTAGTAAACCGCCCTTATATGTAAATGTCTAGTAGGAAAATATCTGCAAAACACTTACAGAATTCTGGCTCCAAAACAAGTAACTGGTGTATTCAGCGTTAGAAATTTTAGCAACATTACCGCCAACCTTGCGTTGTGCTCCTCTAGGGCGACTACTGGTAAACGAGCCAAGGTATTGTAATCCATTTGAATACTTCGTAGGTTTTTTCGCAGCAGCTAAACTTGCCAATGTAAATAGCACTACGACCAGTAGAATAGAAACCCTCGTCATTTTTTAAAAAAATAAATTTTTAGGTTTAGAAATCTCTAATAGAATATTCTTTGCTATAGCATCTATGAGCTTTGTTGATGTAAATTCTAACAAACAGTTAGTGATGCTTGCAATGTCGAAAGCCTGAGGTTTTATACCCAAATACACGGATGTAAAAATGCAGAATTATAAATGAAATAATTTCTGTGGGTTTTGCGACTATTATTGGTTTACAATTCCAAAAGTCATTTTTTGCAACCAAACAAATAGCACGGAAAAATATTTTTTGAAATTATGGGTATTCAGTCGCATTTTAATTCATTTTTATTCATCACTGAAAGATTGTTTCTGATCATTTTCATGAACAAAAGCTTAATCTCAACTATATTTTTTTTCCTGAAGCGTTTATTTTACATATTTTTCTATTTGTTCAAATCAAGATGTTCGTAGCTGCTGTTCCATATTTGGTTTGTACGGAGGTGAATACTATACCTGTGAAATATTGTTTGCGAGTCTCATCAAAGAAATTTTACTTGGTAAACTCTAATCGATTATTTATAATAATGCAGTTAATCGATAAGTAAATATCAAATATAGTCAATGCTTTACATAATTTCTGTTTGATAAAAACGAGATTCTTTTGCTATCAAAAAATAACAAATATTACGGAAAAGAAATTTTCAGTATATCAAAAAATGATATCACATTCATTTAAACATCTGCTTCAATTTCAGCACATACGTTTAGAAAACGAGTTAATCTAAACATAAAAAATTTGAAACAACCGTGTGGTAGCTGTCCCAAATTGTTTGTTTAGGAGTAGGAGGAAAATATTCCCAGTTCGTACGCCGTATCCAAGAAATCTTACTAGGTAAAACCCAATCCATTTTAAATAATAATCAAGTCAATATAAAAAACTAACATTTGCAACAGAATCAAGGTTACAGATACTTTCTTTTTATGAAAACGAGATCATTTTGTGAATAGTAAAAATGTGTGCATATTTTGTGTATTACGGAAACGTGTAAAGCGAATAGGAATGAAATGAAACCTTTTTGTAGAAACCACTAGCTCACCAAACTATGTAATCGTTTAGGTAATACAGTTTGCATGATAATGAAAAACAATTTGAATTCAATTGTAGTTTGAACGTGTATAGCCAACATATATTTATATAATGTACAATTGACAATTTAAAACTCATTCATATTAATGCAGTGCTATAAATATTTCATGATTGAATATTTTTTGGTTTTGTCAATATCTATCTGCAATACTCTTTAGGATTAGCAGGTTCGGAACTGTGCTGGTAGCTAGTGATAGCAATCAGCCAACAACCCTGGTTTCAATCTTATAAAGAGTTGCTTCTGCTTCATAACTAGATATCCATTAAGCAGTGTGCTATGGGCTCCATTTAGTAACAAACAATATTTTCTGTTTTTTGCGCCTAACTTGATCATTTCCAACAGGAGAAATTCTATTCTAATTAGAACAGGAAAAAGAAGAAGACAATTTCACGAGAAAACTCCTCATCGTATCAATTACCCCATTTACTCAATTCTGAACCTGATAAATTATAAATGGTAAAGACAGAATAGTTTTAAAATATTGATGTAAATAAAAACAATTCAGCAACTACCCTCTCGAAAATTTCAACATGCTTACCTTAATATTTAGTTTGCTGAAAAAGGTTTTGGCAAAATCTAATAAAGCTTGGCAAAAATGAAGAAAAGCGTTTGCGAAACAATATGATTAAAATTTTCTTTCGAAAGACACTACCAGTGGTAGTCTACCACTTGTGTTTTTTATCCACCAGTGCATTTTGGAAAACGTGATTTCATTTTTAGCGCTACACCCTTAGTATCTATATTTACATAGAAATACTTTTGTATTCATTAATGTTTTTTCGTTTAAGATGTGCATTATATGATAAATGGATTATTTCATGAAAATGCCATGTTAATTCTAATGAAACTTCATAATTTAAAGTTTAAATGCTTCGAATGATATCATTGTGTATAATAATTAAAATGTTTTATTTTCAAAACGGAATAAAGAAATAAAAGTTTTGTACATGGAAAAATGTGTGCTTAGCACCATTTGATTCTTCTGTTCCGGTTTTATTTGGCATTGCATTAGGCTGTCTGGTTGCTAGGTACTATTTGCCCCATCCCCATCCAGGGTAGCCACCCCATCCGCCTAAACCTCCGTAACCCATTCCAGTAGCACCTGCACTAGCTGTAGCTACGGCACTGGCTGAAGCAATACCCGTTCCGTAAAAACGCCCTTGTCTTTGACTAGGTACATCTTAAAACCAACAAGAAATAATCGAATTTTTAGAGATTTTGAAATTTAACTTTTTCCACTACTGTAGTGGCACTACATGCCTCAGAACTGAAAATATTTTCTAGTAGGTTTTAAAAAAATGAATACTTACCATTTTCCTCCGGAACTGGGGAAGCTTGGCATAAAAGGATGCAGATAGCAGCCATTACAAAAAGGATGCTGAACGAGTACTTTGGAATAGCCATTGTTGGAAAATGGGTTGAGTGAATTGGGGTGACTTGAGAAGACTTAGGAAAACTTCCTTCAGCAGAATGAAAACTGTGAGGTGTTTGTGGCTTGAGTGATGAGTTGAAATTGTTGGTTTTACGAAGGTCACAGGGACCTTTTTATACTGATTTCCTTTGACAATACACCTACAAGAAAAAGAGAACAGGCAATGAAGGCTCCGTATCAGTGGCTAGTTGGACATTGGAAAATCCCATAATCCGTGAACTAAGCAGAATAAGGAACTACCTGAAGGCAATGCACTGTGCAGTGTGCAGGTAAAAAAGGTAGGGGCTTGGGAAAAGCCGATTCTTGTGGGTTTTTTTTTCTTGACAAAAAAATGTGCTTTACCCAGGAATTCCCATCGACAATATATGTTCTGCCCGGAATTTAATGATGAAAAGGTGAAAAAGTAAAAGTTGTAATAGCACGTGCATCTATGTCATGCTCAATAATTTAAAAAAAATACATGTAAAAGAATATGTCTAATTTATGAAATTCAATCAGCACTAACTGTAAGCATTACTATTAAAGGTTTTGTGTAAATTTCATCATTCCGGAAAATCATTATCATGTATAAGTCAATGAAATTGAATTGTATGCCGAAAAATCCCAGAAATTTTGAAGTGAAAAAGCATTTATTTATTTCATACAAGAAGACAATTGTATTTGTTCTACAGAACAGAATAAACAAAGTAAGTAAAACCTTTTAATGCTCAAATCGTTTTTATTTATTTATTTTACTAATTCTAAGTTATTGATGCATTACACTATATAACACAATTGAAAATACAAAATAGTTAGATTCTGCTATTGCTATAATATAGTAATTTACACAGATCGATGTTATAAAGTGGATGTTGCTGTTATAGTTATAATAACTAAATTATATTTTATTAAATTGCACATTCAAGATATTTAAGAGCATACCTTCAAACTTACCGGTTTCAAAAGCTTGAGCAATTCAGCAAATCCATCCGTGTTGAAAATATGCTCCCGTCTCCCTCCTGCAATGGCCAACAGCTCTTCCTGTTGAATCCACTGTCCAATCCCAACCGAAAACGCTCTGATTCCAGCCGCCTTGATGTTATTTGCAGCCACGGTAGTTAGTTCAGGATTATTGGACTCTCCGTCGGTCAAAAACACCAAATTTCTGGGTACGTTTCCTCTTCCATTTTGCTGGAATTCTTCCAAAGCTCGTGCTAAACCCAAGTCACTAGCAGTAGTACTAGACAGATAGGGGGCTCCGTAAACCTTATCTCTAATTTGAACCAGATCCAAGTTTTGATTTAATCCAAAAATATGGTGGACATTGCTAGAATAAACAATAAAAGATAAACGATTGTTTGGATTGTCAGACCAAGCAGCAGCCAAACGAGCTACAAACTCTAGACCAATCGTATACTGCTTTTGTCCAATGCTTCCCGAAGAGTCCAGCACGATAACCAAGTCATTATCAGTATAGCAGGGCAAAGGTTCCTCGTCAATTGGACCCTTTCTTAGCTCGCAGATGTAGCGATTGGAAACTGTTTGAAGCTGAGTGCGAAACTTAATAGAACCAGGACCAAAACCAACCATCTCAGCTGCCACTCTAGTGACCGAAAGCTTACTTTCTGGACGACCGGAAGCCCAAGGAGCCCATGGACCAAATTCAACACCGCTTGTCCAAACAAATTTTGATCGTCTTGTGTCATATTTTCCACCCACCCAGTAAAAAGAACCGGTGTCGTCAGAGTGGTCATTAAGCAAACGTGTGACGTTCGCCAGTTCTTCTTGAGTTTCAATGCATAACAATGTAGCATCGTCAGCTAGTCTAGCTTTACAGTCTTTTTCGGCAGTGGAAAATCCAGCCTATAAAAACAGAAGCAGAAACAGTTTGAATTTCACAAATGGTCACGTTTTTATGCAAATTTTTGAAAACTTACAGCATTCTGGCTCCAAAACAAGTGGCTGGTGTATTCAACGTTAGAATGTTTATTTGCAACATTACCGCCAAACTTGCGTTGTTCTCCTTTAGGGCGACTACTGGTAAACGAGCCAATGTATTGCAATCCATTAGAATACTTAGCAGGTTTTTTTGCAGCAACTAAAATTGCCAGTGTAAATAGCACTACGACCAGTAAAATGGAAACCCTCGACATGTTTCAAAAATATATTTTTTGTGTTTAGAAATCTCTAATGAAATATTTTTTGCTGTAATATTTAATCCGTTTTGTTGATGCGATTGGTTACAAACAGTTAGTGATACTTGCAGTGTCGCGAACCTGGGGTTTTATACCCAAATACGCGGATGTAAAAACGCAGAAATATAAATGATATAATTTCTGTGGGTTCTAAGTTCTGTGACTATTATTGGTTTACAATTCCAAAAGTCATTTTTGGCAAACACAGCCAAACAAATAGTACGAAAAAGTAATTTTTAAAATTCTGAGTATTACACTTTTATGCAGTTTTTAACAAATCTGATTTCAACACAAACATAAGCTTAATCTAAACTTTATCTCTTTTCTTGAAGCTTTTATATTAATTCATACCTGTTCATATGAATACGATCGTCGCTGCTATGCCATATTTGGTTTGTATGGGGATGAATATATTTGTGATATAATATTTTCGAGTTACATCTAAGAAATCTTACTTCGAATCGATTTTTAATAATAATGTAGTAGCAGGTAAGTCAAAATCAAATAGAATCAAAGACTACCCGATCAACCAAAACCCCAGTTTTCCACCAATTCTACACCATATTTGAAGCTCTCATCCACGAAAAAAACTCGTGGAATTTTGGGGTTTAGTAAGTGGAATTCGCGTGTCGATGTCCGTCTACGACACGACTAAAACACGTTGAATTTTGGTACATATCCGCACGAGAATTCTACCATTTTGAATCCAATTTTCAACTACCATTTAAAAAAATTATGCTGTGCCAGATACTTCAATGATAATGATAGTTAAATTACAAGTACATTAACTTATCAAATAAGATTTATTTTATTTTATTAATCATCGTCTCAAAAATTAACATATTTTCTCTTAATTGATCTAACAAATCTCTTAATGGGACTTTGGCAGCTTAATTAAAACACCTTGTGACGTCCCGCCCACGCCATCGTCTTTTCCAGGATAAATCCGTTGACCGTTTCCATTCCACTCTGTCCTCCTAACCAGCTCGTTGCAGGTCAAATGGTTGATGCCCAAGTAATTGGCCGCCTTTCAAGTCACAAAAAATCACTTCAATTTTAAAAACAATTACACACTTCACATTAGATTAGATATCCCTACAAGGATTACAATTTTTACACTGAGATTACCGTAATCAAATGAAAGAGCATTTCTTGGTCCACCTCCACAAAGTCCTTGTCCTACGCCTTGGTCCTCTCCGCGGTTGGATTGTCCTATAAATTAAATGACCAATTACCACACAATTAATTTTTCTCTTCGGTCAACCATCAAAATTAACAATCAATTAAAAATTTTCACGTTACCTGATGATGTTCCGTCCAGGTCAGCACCTTTTCCAAAATGACTCCACTCGACTTCTCCAGCACCGCCACAATTTCCCCACTATCCCCCTGGCCAGGATCCGGGCGCTTGTCAACCTTCTTCGAGCAGGTCACCTCAAAGTAAACCCAAATCACCTGCTTGTTCGGAGTCAACAGCTTAAATCGTAGTCTTCTAAATTTTAACCATTTTTCCTCACTACTGACACTGACACCACCAAATTGACATGGACTTAACACAGCAGTTTAGATACCACTCTGACGAAAAAAAAATATTCACAATTTTCTCAGCGTTCAACCAGCAAAACAACAACTGACCGTCAGTTACTGACAACAGCAGTGAGATTTAGGCTACCGGGCATTTCTGCTTGCCCCACTGCTTTCAATGGCAATGGGAATCAGTATGCTTACAGCTGTGAGGGTTTTTTAATTTAAAAATTATACGTGGAATTTACGTGTTTTCTACGTATCTGGGACTTGAACCATTTTCGGAGTCCAAGTTGAAAATGTTCAGCAAAGTTCCACGTGTTAACTACGTTTCTTAACAGAGTATAATTCGTAGAAAAAATTTTCTCCGAAATTTCCACGAAAAGTACCAAAATGCAACGTGTTTAGCACCTCTGTGGTTGATCGGGTATACATAGTTTCTGTTTGATAAAAAAGGAGATTTTTTTTGCTTTTGAGGAGTAACGAATATTACGGAAAAGAAATTTTCAATTTATCAAAAGTTAATCGCAAATTCATTTAAATATATATTTTAGTTTCAGCACATATAAAATTTGAAGACACTTGTGCTTGCTGCCGCAAATTGTTTGTTTTGTTTTGGAAGGAATATGCTACCAGTTTGTAATCCGTAACCAACAAATTTCTTGGTAAATGCAAATGAATTTTTAAATAATATATATCAGATCAATTGTCAGTATCAAGGATTAATACTTACTAGGTTTTAGATGCTTTCTATTTTATGAAAACGAGATCCTTTTGTGAATAGTAAAAATTGGTGCATATTTTGCTTAAAGTGGGAAATGTGTAAAACGAATAGAAATCATTTCTAAGAAATGTTTGCTTTTTGTAGAAACGACATCACTAGATTTTTCCAAGCAACGTATGTGTTCAGCTATTACAATTTGCATGACAATGAGAAACATTTCATATTAATTTGTATTTGGTACACGTATTACCAACATATTATATAACCTACAATTCACAATTTAAAACTCATTGATATTAATGTCGTGTTATAAATATTTAATGATTGAATCCTTTCGTCTCGTGAAAATATCTATCTGCAATCTATTGTAGGATTAACAGCTTCAGAACTAAACTAGTAGCTAGTGATAGCTATTCCCTGGTTTCAATCTTATAAAGAGTTGCTTCATAACTTAATATCCATTAAGCAATGTGCTCCATTTAGTAACAAACAATATTTTCTAGTTTTGTGCATTTGAACATTTCCAACAAGTTAAATTTTATTCTAACTAGAACAAAGAAGAAGACAATTTCAAGAAATAGTTTATCACCGAATCAATTACTTCATTTATTCAATTCTGAACATAAAAAGTTATAAATGGTAACAACAGAATAGTTTTAAAATATTGATGTAAAAAGGATATTATTACGTGATGTTACTAAATTACTCGGTCAAACTATTTTAGAACAAAACAAATTAAAACCAGTCTATAATAAACCAGTTGTTTAGCTATCCCGACTCTGTATTTTTCATGTTGAAGCCAACCGCAAATTACAGGAAAACCAAACCGGATTTCTAGACTTTTGAGCTAAAATATACGATATTGCCAAATCCCTAATCCAGAGAGGCGGAAAAAATAATTAAAGTGAACGAGGATTACAGATAAACGGTAATTTTAAATAAACCTTTATAATGCCAGCTTACCTTAAGATAATTGAAGAAAATTTGAACTTTAGTGTTTTATTTTAAAAGTTGACCTTTTTCTAAACAATTATACTATGTTATTTTTGTCAGGCTCACAGTCAAATTATTATGCTTTAGTCGAAATTTTTTTTACAAATATTGTTGAAACAAACGAACAGGATATGAATTAGATAGTTGACTCAAATTAAAACCAAATATAGTACCAAATGGCATACCACCGGATGACATACATACTATACTATTTTATTTTTGGACCGGATTTTAAAAAGTAATAACACGCTTACATATTTTTGAAACCTAGATTACTTAGGAGAAAATTTAATATTTTCAGTAGCTCTTGAGTATTTGGAGTCGCCGTTGGCTGTTTCAAAATCGGTATTGACTTTGGGAATAAATTCAACCAGTTTTTGTGCTCCCTATGGACTTTCCCGTGTGTTGGAATTCTAACAGCTACACGTGGATGTTCAAAGGGTCCAAAGCCATACCCTCTCTTGCATTTACCTTTTCACAAAAAACAAGGCACTATTGACTGACGCATTTTTGGGAATAATTTGTTAACTTCTACATCATTTCAGCATGTTTCCTGCTGAATTTGGTGAAATTCTGTACAGAATAGAAATGATGAATACACGTAGATTTGAAAGGCAAATACATGAGGATATACAGCTATATAGAGAGCATGCAGTATCTTCTAGAATCCGTGCTGAATTTGATTATCAATTTGCTAGTGGAATGAAAGTTCTTACATTTTTCTTCTTTGTGTTGGGCCCGACTTCTATGAACTTAGCATTGGAAAGAAATCAAGAAACTGCTGTTACTATTGTGTTAAGTTTACTACTTACTGTTCGGATTCATACAAATTTACATATTGTGGGCAAAATTGTGACATTTTTCCTTTTTCTTGGAATTCGTAATGGGATTGAAGAAATTGGCAATGTAAATCTTCTACTATCGATGTTGAATGCTGCAATCCTTACTATAAGCATGGCATCCTATGTTTGTAAACGAGCCAAACAAAATGCATTGCTCAGAATGCTTAAAGCATAATGGTTTTTGAAAGTAGCTTTTAATTTGGTAATTCTTACTGATGTACTCGTCGGCAAGGACGCATATCTGTGTACACATAGGTGCAGTTTGATTTGCTTGCATACTTTATTTGTTAGTAAAGCATACCAAAAACTCAAAATAATTAGTTAGCAGAATGTTTAAATTGACCAAAACTAATGTTGAAATTAATCGTATTAAATATAGTTCAATCCAATATTCAACTTTTTGGATGAAAACCATAATCTACTATCTTAAGTATGGTACTACGCTACAGAAACAGTTGTACGCCGTTTTAGTTTCACAACCTTCTACCTGTTGATTATTAAACCATAATTTGATGTAGTATCAATTTTCTCTTCAAATTGTGTTTTTAATTTGCATTGAGCTTTAGCATTAAACACCATATAAGCTTACAAAGAAGTAAAAATGTGGTGGGTACAGGTATAAGTATATTAAGTATATTATGGATATTAAGTGTTAAGTATTATATAATTATATATTAAGTATAGAATATTATTAGTTATAAATATAGCATGTGTGTTTTGGACTTTTTGTGCAGCCAATTTATTATGGCGTTAGCACAGCGTTTTGGTATTAGCAAGGGACTTTTATATGGGGTTCGCTTAGGGGGTTTATCTATAATGGCGCTTACATAAAATTGTTAGCATTAGAGCTTAACACGGTGTTAGCATTAGAGCTTAACTCGGTGTTAGCATTAGAGCTTAACACGGTGTTAGCATTAGAGCTTAACACGGTGTCAGCATTAGAGCTTAACACGGTGTTAGCATTAGAGCTTAACTCGGTGTTAGCATTAGAGCTTAACACGGTGTTAGCATTAGAGCTTAACACGGTGTAACCATTAGAGCTTAACACGGTGTTAGCATGGGAGGCTACCAATGTGTTAGTATGAGAGATCAATATTGTGGTAGGCGGATAGGTGTTGTTGTTATGGTACGGTGTTAGAAAAGGTAGTTAGCGTTAGAACAAATAAATATGGTGTTAGCATTAAAATTTTAAATTAAAATTCAATACAGTGCTGGCATTAGAAAAAGTTTACATGGTGTTAGCATTAGAAAAATTTAATATCGTGTTCGCATTAGAAAATATTTACATGGTGTTAGCATTCGACGAAGTTAATATGGTATTAGTTTACATGGTGTTAGCATTGGACGAAGTTAATATTGTATTGGCATCAGAAAAAGTTTACATGGTATTAGCATTGAAAAAACTTTAACATGGTGTTAGCATAGAACGGGGACAAATTTGTACGTTTTATCCAAAATACCATGGATTAATTATAATATTGTTTTATGAATAAAAACATACAGTAACTACACGTTGCAGTTTGCTGGCATATTTATTTAGTTCCGCAAGGCAGTTAAAAAAAGGTTTGGTATGTCAAAAATTTCAGCATGCTGTCCTTAATATTCAGTTTGCTGAAAAATGTTTTGGCAAAATCTAATAAAGCTTGGTATAAATGAAGCAAAGAGTTTGCTCAACAATATGATTAAAGTTTTCTTTCGGTAGACATTACCACTTCTGGTTTTTACTCACCAGTTTGCAAAGGTGATTCATTTCAAGCGCTACACCCTTAGTATCCATAATGTAAAATATTTTTGTATTCATTAATGTTTGTTCGTTTAAGATGGACCCTCAGAAAGAAAGCAAACAATTTAAAAATCCGATTTAGATTACGATATAGTGCATTGGTAAGCCTGAAGTGGGAACGCGAAAGGAGATATAAAGCCAGCGAACAGGTGAGGTTGAACCATACTTCAGATTTCAGATTATGGCATGTATGGAATGGTTGCTGGGGGAGCAGGAAAAGGTAGACAGACCCCACCGGGGCAACAAAGCGCAGCGCATGAGGATTACGCCCGGAGGGTCAGTTAAAATTAAAACTAATTCACAGGGACTTCTTCCTTTTTAATGAAGTTTAAACGAGCTTAAAGATCGACGTTTGCTTTGTCATGTTGAAATGCATAAATAATTAGTTTTGAATTTGTGTGTATTATGGGATAAATGGACGATTTCATAAAAATGCCATGTTGATTCTAATGAAACTTCATAATTTAAAGTTTACATGCTTCAAATAATATCATTGTTAATTTCTATAAAATTTTTAAAATGTTTTATTTGCAAAACGGAATAAATAAAGAAGTAAAAGTTTTGTACATGGAAAAATGTGTGCTTAGCAGCACCATCCGATTCTTCTGTTCTGGTTTTATTTGGCATTGACATTGTCTGGTTGCTGTGTACTATTTGCCCCATCCCCAACCTGGGTAGCCACCCCATCCCCCTAAACCTCCGTAACCCATTCCAGTGGCACCTGCACTAGCAGTAGCTACGGCACTGGCTGAAGCAATACCCGTTCCGTAAAAGCGTCCTTGCCTTTGGCTGGGTACATCTAAAAAACCAACAAGCAACAAATCGAATTCTTAGAGATTTTGAAATTTAACTTTTTCCACTACATGCCTCTGAACTGAAAATATTTTGCATTAGTTTTAGAAATTAATGAATACTTACCATTTTCCGGAACTGGGGAAGCTTGGCACAAAAGGATGCAGATAACAACCAGGGCAAAAAGGATGCTGAACAAGTACTTTTGGTTAGCCATTGCTGGAAAATGGATTGATTGATTTGGGGTGACTTGAGAAGATTTAGGAAGACTTCCTTCAACAGAATAAAACTGTGAGGTGTTTGTGGCTTGAGCGATAAGTTAAAACTGATGGTTTTGCAAAGGTCGCAAGTGAGCTTTTTATACTGATTTCCATTAACAATACACCTAAGCAAAAAAAGTGTTCGAAGGAACTATGAACGGGCAATGAAGGCTCCGTATCAGGTTTAACGAAGCTAGTTGGACATTGGAAAATCCCATTTTCCGTGAACTAAACAGAATAAGGAATTACCTGAAGGCAATGCACTGTGCAGGTTAAAAAGGTAGGGGCTTGGGAAAAGCCGACTGTTGTGGGGTTTTTTTCTTGACAAAAAATGTGCTTTACCCAGGAATTCCCATAGACAATATAAATATGTTACTCAGAATTTAATGATAAAAAGGATGAAAAAGTAAAAGTTGTAATAGCACGTGCATCTATGTCATACTCATTAATTTAAAAAAATACATATAAAAGAATATGTCTAATTTATGAAATTCAATCAGCACTAACTGTAAGCATTACTACTAAAGGTTTTGTGTAAATTTCATCAATCCTGAAAATCATTATCATGTATAAATCAATGAAATGTATGCCTAAAAATCCCAGAAATTTTGAAAAAAAAATATTTATTTCATAGAAGAAGACAATTTTATTTGTTCTACAGAACTGCACAATTTAATACATGACTGAAACAGAAAACTGAACACTACAAGTAAAATGTATTACCAACTCAATCATTTACAATTCTCAAAAAGCTTATCCCCAACAATCAACTTCTTCAACTTCGGCAACACCTCCCAAATCTCCCTGTCCTCTTCTTCCCTTCCCATGTCAACTTTACAATGCAACAACTTCCTCCCAATTACATCCCTCCTATAAATCCCCATACCACCATAGTGATGGTCTTCAAAGACATTATCCACCAACCGAATCTCCAAGCATTCCAAGTTAGGAAACGCAGTGAGCACTGGGAGCATGGGTGGAAACCTAGACGCAGGATTATGACTAGGATTCCTTTGCCCCATCCATGGCGGTGGCTCAGCGATAACCAGTTGCAACACCTTCGCATTTGGAAAATCCGGAAGCTCCTCATCTGCACTAGCAAAGAAATTCTTCAACATTTTAATGCTAAATAGTTCAAGTTGTTGAAATTCTTTCAGCATTGCAAAAATCCTGCCCATTGGAATAAACCTGGAGTCATAAATCTCAATCTTCTTAAGCTTCTGGGCATCCACACTTTGTAAAAGCTGGACAGTTCGGTCCACGCACAAATTTTCCATTCTAATTATTTGGAGATCCGTAAGATTAGCCAAACCCACTTCCGTACAAGTTTCCACCGCACAGGGATCAATGCACAACTTCTCAAGCTGGTTTCCATAAGTTCGCAAAATATGAAGATTGATGTCTTGCAACGGAAAATAAAGATGAAATAGACGTAACTCCGCGTGCAACTTTAAGATTCTTAAATTCGGTAATTCCGGAAGTGGGAAATCCTGAGCCAGTTGAACAAATCGTTGTCTTGACTCAGCATAATTTTCATCACGAACGCCATTCTCATTTAGGTTGTGAAACAGTCGATTATAAGGCGTGTCAACCGTCAGAGCCTTTAAGTTTGGAAGGAGTCCCAAACACCTGACGAATCCCTGGTAATGCGCCACATCCTCCAGAATGTGGATTAGTCCGGTTAATGGAAGTGACACGGTTTCAATCCTACTTCCAATTCTTTCCAGAAGGCTAGACAGGCTATTATAATAGACCATCATGTCAGCAGGATAATCACGAAAGTTCACAAGAGCTTCAGAATTATCATAGAAAAAGCTAGCAGATTTTCCAACGATTGAAGGAGGGGCAACATTAGATTCTCTTGCGGTATCCAAAACACTGACTTTATCTTGAAAATCCGAAGTTAAGCACTTCATCATAAACTCCATGTTCTGGTCCTGCAAGGTAGAGTAACGATAACCGGTTTCGTTTTGGCAAGTTGCTTCTGGTTGATAAGGCTTCTGGGAGGGATGCTCCTCCAGAAACTGGTCGACACTGGTGCGCCACCATTGGCAAACTCGGCGACAAGCTAGGACACTGGATTTATCCAAGTCTGGAAACACCAACGGCATCACCTGCATCCAATTAAATAATTAATTAACAGCATTTCATAATTGAAACCAGCACAGTTTAGTTTAGCTTCGTTACCTTGTAAAAGAGAACCTCCCGCTTGTTAATAACCTCTTCTCTTAACTCGGGACAAGTCGTAATCAAGTTCCAAGCTTCTTCTGGATCCTTCCTTAAGGCTGTCACAATCTTACCCCAAACCTATTTAAAAGATCAGTAAAATTAATTACAGTTAATACAAATCAGTCAAAAATTGATCAGAGTTTCGCCAATCGCCAGACGGGTTACCTCATGCGGAAACACAGCAAACGGACTAGGACTAGGTGTCACCGGGTTATCGTCAACGTCAACTACTTTCCCGACGTCACTTTTCGTCTCCAAGGTCACGGGTGGATTGTCAACTTGTTCACCTCCAACACCTTCCTCCTCCCGTTGTTGCTTTCCCTCCGCACCCTCCAAAACTCCATCAAAACTGGGCTTCTCCATCTTCCTTCAGACTCAAACTAAAAAGTAACGCAAAGTCCAATTAATTAAGTCCAGAAAGTTGCACAGATTATTAATTAACTTGGCTAATTAACGGTTACAAACTAAGTAGTTTTTAACGCAAGTCCAACGAAAGCAGATCCAGAATTCATCGAATGGATCGACGAGTTGCTTCTTGTTCAGTGGCTCAGCTGACTGACTGGCCTCGAGATAGATAATAATTTCAAATTAGTAATTTGGCGCCATGGAATTATGGAGCCATTGAGTGTTTCATGAATAGTTTCAGAGCTGCTCACCAGCGCCAGTTCAAGAATTACGGCACTTCGCATTCACTTCACTTCACACAAGCCACGATATAGGATACCCCAGGTATTCAGATTAGGGTTTTGTTATTGGGTGTGATATATGGACGAAATCCATAGTGCACGATATAGATGGCGCCACGTTCTATCGCAGATAGCCAACAAAGTTTATGCGTTGATTTGGATGCACAATTTGGAATATATCAACAAACAATACTTTATACCAACAATTAAATTTACATAGGAAGTTCAAAGTAAAACAGTAAGAATAAATATTAACTATTGTAGTTTTCCCTCTTTGATCTTTTGTTTGGATTTTAGAGCACTGCACAGCTTTTCACGATTGTGAATTTTTGTATAAAAATACATTCTTATTGTTACGTAGTAAACAATAATTTTAACAGCTAGGGATTCAGAATGCTCTTTGCTGCATCCAAGATTTTCACAGTTAATGTGCTCTAATTTTTCCAAAAAATCATGCATAAAAGTGGAAGATGATATAACCGAAATGTGCAAGTTACTGAGGTACGGCTCTATGTTTTTGGAAAGTAAATGGTGGAGGCGGAAGCTTGGATAAGTTAAACCTCCCAAATCTTTAAGTGTGGTTAATACAGATTCTACTGGAAGGTAAGATGCATCAATCAAGCCGTCAAGACACTTATCACAATCCGTAAAACGTTTTCCTTTAAATGCGATGTATCCGCTGAGATGATATGCAACATAATCCGAAGATTGGAGCTCTTGGCCATTACAGGAATCCAGACGACAACCGTTATTGCAAATCTTCTCCAGAATCTTGTTTTCCAAGTCTTTTTCAAAATCAGCATTTAAACTGTTTTGACTAGCTTTTAGTTGCTTTAGAGCATCACAGTAAGATACAGCAGCAACTGATACATCTTCATCAGCCCGTGTATTACCTTTAATTAACCGCTTAGTTGGGCTAAATATAGAGAGCAGTCGGAATACATGTCCAAACGAAGTTATAGTTGGATGGCAGTCCTCGCCTCCAAAAGAACGACACAATCCGAAGAATTTCTGGAATGATTTCAATTTTCACATGTCATTGCAGATATCTTTCATATATATTTTAATTAAATGTATTTTCGTGTTAAATTTGTTAAGCTTACTTCCAGACAGTCTTGGTTAAACTTAGCTGTGAGCACGTACTCATATGCAATTTTTTCGCAAAGATAGTCCACAAGGTCCAGAATGGATTGCAGGGTAACTCTGAGAGACGCCATTGTCACATCAGTCGCAAACGTATCGGTTGGTTGTAATTTTCCAAGGAACTCTGAGATAGTCTTCAATAAAAATGTAGGCCATAGGTTAAAACCAAAACTAAAATACTTAGACAGGGTAGTGCAAGCCTAATAACTTATTTTACCTTGTATCCAGCACAGCCGGGACGTATCCCTTCCTTGGGTAATCTAGCGTTAGTAGCGTCAAACATCGCATTAACTACACGAGTAAAATTTTCGGTTGTCTCCGAATTTTTCATGAACGGGCTTCGTATATGTTCTCTGTAGAAAGAAATCCCATCCGCCATCGATTTGCTAAAGACCTAAAGCATAAAATTTTCTGTAAACATGAAGTACGTGGATTATCATGTATGCTCCATAGTGTTAAATGGACCAACCTGAACTGCTCTAGAAACGGACATCTTTTGGAAGGGACCTGGATTGATGTGATGATAAGTCAACCTTGGAACAACTCGCAACTGATTCTTCCTGTCCAGATCAAAAACAGCCTCATAGAAACCCCAGTTGATCATTTTCCCTGAGAACTAAGCAAAAAATCAGATATTTTAATAATAATCTGGGGTTTGCTTAATATAAAAAGTAAATGCAATGCAGACACTCACCAAACATTGCTTTTTGTTATGAAAGTTATTTCTAATGCACTTTACTATGTGTGGAATGTCACAAAGGAAATGAACGTTTCTGGTTGGGTCAGCAGGGTTAGGAATCTGTAATATAAGACATCAATTTAAGATATTGATTTTATGCGAGGTGGCCAATCCAAATCAATAGAAAACCTTATTTTTTAGCGTATTTTCCGTTCCAGATATCCCAAGATGCTTCCAGGCTGACTTGTTGCTAGTTGCACCGTCCGATACCACTCCAATGACTTCCAAACCTGCACCCTCCAATTTGACGATAGCACTTATTATCATTTTTGACAATATATTACCAGGAGCTGCTGCGTGACTGGCAAAGACGCCAATTGGCTGAGTCTGAAATTTATAGAATAACAAAATTTATAGAATAATAGTATATGATACAATTATTGGTTAACCGGAAAAACCCCCTCAAGTTTCGTGCTTACCATTTTCGAATTAATACAGCGAACCATAAACACCAAAGCGTGGTCTGCTTCCTGGTTTGGTTTTTTTGACTTGCCAGTTAGATCACTAGTAAATTCACCATAGTCAACAAAGCCTGTAAACCGCATTTTTGCCCGATCAAAAGAAATTGCCTCCTTGACCTTGATCTCGTCGAAGCAAAGAAAAACTTGTCTGTCCTGTTTTGGTTTGCTGGAGAATTCCTTCTTAAGATGATTTAGAATGAAATCGTTAAATCCAAACTCGCACTTCATTCCACTAAGAATTTGCGTGAGGTACTTTGCATTCGGAAGTGGCAAAATCCCTTCAGAGCGTAGATGATTATAAGCCTTTGGGCTTGTTATTTTCAGCAGTAAAGCTTGCAAAATCCAATCTGCAGTATACCTGTAATATACATTATAATACTAGATATAATATACACACAAAATATTAGCAAATTTATGCTAAATCCAAGTAGTACATTCCAAAGTAAAATATTTACCTGTGTCCAGTCTTTGATTTAGCTTTTTGTAGTGAAACTGAAGTTTTCAGTGCTAGCTTTAACTGAGGCGTAAGTAGATCTGACTTTTCAATTGCATTTACTAATGATGAGCTTTCAGCGTTCCGCAGTTTTTGACAGATTGACTTTTTTTCCAACTTCAAGGCCACGTTCCGTGCAGTTAGTCTTCGAACAGTTTTCTTGGAGATCTGGCACTTTTTACGCAAAATAGATAATTTAGAATTTGGCGGATGAACTCGCTGTTGTCGTTTTCTACTTAAAAGGTGATTTGCGGCTTTGCACAAACGTGGTTTAAGCTCTAAGCACATTTTACAAATCTGCTCGTTTTCACCTACAAGCTGTTTGCACGAATTTGAAATCCAGGCTGGACCACAACGATAAGCTGTCGGAAAATCCTGGAACATCCCATAGTTTTTTATTCCTTCGCAAATGCGTATTTTATCAATAACGTCCACCACTGAATTCAAGCTCTGAAGGCTGTCCAGCTTATAGTCCCCAATGTGCTCAATAATATGTCCGCGAATGGAAACCTGCGGGTAGCCTAACTGGTTAAAAGTCACTTGTTTTTCGCCATGATATGTCGGCAAAGGAAATCCCCGGGATGCTATTAACTTTGTACACTTTACATTTCCATCTTCATTCTCCATAATCCAGTTATTTGGAATTCGAATATCAGTAAATTGTCTCCTGTCCACCGGATCCTCCGCCGGTTGAATGTGTACTTCGTTTTCCGTTAAGCTGACAATCGGAATTTGTTTGCTTTCAGTGGAATGGGACTTCTGTATTTGTGGTGGTGCGCGATCCTTCGGAGGTCTTCTTAATTTTCTGTTCTTATCATAGAAATGTGACAACCGATTGTTGGCGAATAATGTAGGAACGGCATCCGTCGTAAGTGTCCATCTCTGGCGGGGAACTTCTTTGATCACTTTCCCATTCATCATAACTTTCGTGGTTTTAACAATAAATTTTTCTTCAAAATGGGATGAGCAGACATAGCAAGTTTTGAAATCCCATTTCCTATCAGCCCGGTTAGGAATATTTTGAATCCACGTTTGTCGAGTTTCCGCAGTAGCTCCCCTTGGAATCCTGAAGTTGTGATATTTAACTCCAGTCCGCTGACCAGTTGAACATCCTACAATAAAACACCCCACCATGTTATTATTTATAATATTTTAATAGTATATAGTTTTTCAAAGGAAAAGCTGGATTGTTTACTCCACACAAATAAAAATTGCATTTTTATGTACTTTACCAGTAGTTGAATTGACGAAGCCCATCTTGATTGATCACACTGCAAAAGTAGTTCCGCAATTATAGCGTTCTAGTTTTACAACGAACACGGTATACGAGGTTTTTCAATTTAAGAAGTACCAATTCTTCACGAAAATTATTGGGTTTTTAGTAGAATTTATAAGTGGTACAGTTATCTACTTATTTGAATAGAATAAACATGTTTAATTAAATAAATTGCTAGTTTAAATGGATTAGAACTGCTAACTCCAGTATTGTGACTGTATACCCATATGCGATAGAATGCAGTGCCCTCTCTGACCATCTGATTCATGTTTGGTCATTTGAATGGAACAGCTGGGATTGCATGCATATGCTTTTATTTGGACTACCAGAGGTATCCTATATCGTGCACAAGCTGAGACTCAGAAGCATTATAATCTTCATTTCAATTAAATTCGGTAATTAAAGTGATTAGAGGAACTGCTAGTTGGTCTTTTGCAAGGTTCTTCTGTTGCAGGAATTGGTGAAGAATTCGGTGAAAAATGGACTTGTTAAGCCTCCCTGAAGAAGTGGTAAGTGGGATATTAAGGAGGAAGGGAGGAACTTCTTTAGGAAAGTCGATTAGCTTTTTAATTATGAAGAAGGATTGATTAATTGATTGATTTGTTGTTTAGATTGAGGGGCACATCCTCCCTCTTCTGAAGTGGAATGACTTGCTGAGGTTCCGCCGAGTTTGCAAAACCACGCGGGATATCACCACTGCGTGCATGCAGGTCCATCCCGAGCTGGCACCCGAACTGGAGGTGAATCTTGAGGAGAAAAGCTTCAAGGCCTTTCTAGAGATGGACATTCCAACGACCAAGCTATTTCTCAAGAATGACAGTAGTAGATTCAAGTTTTTTGACCAAAACTGGGACACTATCCAGGATTTTCTTGAGAAGTATTGTGGGTTGAGTATCTTCGGGATGTTGGGATGATAAGGCTAGCCAAGGATGATGATGATGAATGATACTCGACCACAGGAGGACGTAGTAAACTCAGATGATGATATAACTGACGAATCGATTAATTAACAAATAGCTGCCTATTCAATAAACCGGTATTACCCGAAGTCCCAATTCAATTTAACAAACAAACTATGCCCAATTTATTTAACTCAAAATAAAACCGAAATAATATTTCACAAGAAAATCTGCAACAGAGTGTTGCTTAAAATCTACGAGAGTCGGAGGATAGAAGAAGATCCTCTCGAAGAGACTCCTAAAACTGAATTAAGTCAAGAGAAGTGGGGAACATGGCATTATGATGCTTTCTAAAAGAACTACATCGAGATGTGGACAAACTACTTCTTAGTGTGAAGGGGATACGGGAACAGGAGACGCCGCGGGCAAGATGTTTCCCTCTTGCCTGTGTGTGGCTGCTTTACAGAGTTGATTTAACACAACCAATGAATGAGGAGAAACGTGGACTGGAGAATGGTACGACACAGGATAGCAGAGTGTTAGCTTAGCATTCGTCCCACACTACCCCCGGGTCAGGAGGCAGACGCCTCGGCTGCACTGGAACAAAAAACTAAACAATTTTTGCTTTCTTTGGGGGATTGAGATCGGGAAAACGGGCAAGGGTACTCTGAATAAATAGAGGATCGTAATGGTAATGGAGGAAACAGTACCACGCTTCCTCAGCCAAATCTGCATTACATATTTGACAATGACCGGGGCCACGACCAAACTGGATGCTCATGAGGGGGATTGGTGGTCCAATTGGCTCCTCACTAATGTCTGTCAAGGGACAGTTCCGAACCTTGTGACCGGGGTTTTTGCAATAAAAGCAGACCGGAATTTCCCTGCCAGTCTCGTCTTTTGTCACGTAACGCTGGGACTTGGTTATAGGGTTTTGTGTTTGTTTGTCCTCTTGCTCGACTTCCAGAATCTCAGGAATTGGTTCCAGGCGGGTGACAACGGGAAGTAAGCGCTTAAAACGCTTTTTGGGGTGCGGGATCTTGACACTTTCAACTTGTTTGTCCTCTGTGTCTTCAGCTAGTAGCTTATCTTCCAGATCTTTTGGAATTTCCATTTCCTCGTCATGGAGGTCCATCTCTGTTCTGTATACTTGGGGGAAACTTGACAAGTTAATCAAACCTAATTAAATCAATATCATTCTGTACATCAAGTAATTTTACGTTATTTTTTTTTAGAATTCCCCCGGCGACCACGACCAGAACCCCTTCTCGAGCTGAAACCTGCTGATTTATAAAGTTGTACGGGTTTGCGCACACAAGTAGTGCGACGTAAGCTTGATGTAGAAGCGTCGGATTCGCAATCAGCATCATAATCGTAACTTTTAGATGGTACTTTGGGTGGTTCTGACGGGCTTGAGGGGATTACGGAAACGGGAATGAGGGGTTTAAAGTTACTTAAAAATTCAGGGTTTTCGGTATCTAAGATATGTTTGCACAGTTCAGTCTCTAGAAAATGCGGGTGTTTACCGTAACCTGAACACGCAAAAGAAAGAATAGTTTTAATTAAATCGTTTTTGTGACTACCGTTATCATCAAGACAGGGAGAAGAAACCTGAATATCTTTGACTAACGTAGTTTCAAAAAGAGTTCTACTATCGTTATCAACAAAACAGGGAGAAGAAACCTGTACATCTTTGATCAACGTAGTTTCGGAAAGAATTTTATTACCATTAACGGTACCAGACAATGAAAAAAGGGAAGAACAACTTGATGATGGAGGGATTTCGGGTACTATAAGAGACGCTGCACCTGTCCCTACCAGATCATCATTCAAATCACTCAATACACGTTCATTATCATTTAAAAAGAAGGAAAAACTTGATGATGGAGGGATTTCGGGTACTATAAGAGACGCTGTACCTGTCCCTACCAGATCATCATTCAAATCAATCAAGAGAGGTTCATTATTATTTATCGACAGAGTGCGATCATCATCGTTATCAGAAGTCATAGTAGCAGCTTCAACAGGAAGAAATGTTTTCACCACTGCTTCTGATTCAACGTTTAATTCACAGTATTCATTATTCAAAGAAAGGTTATAAGAAAGAATAACGCGACTTAAATCTTTGTCCCAGTTGTGCTCATCAGACTTTACTACTTTTTCCATGTATCTTGCTATTATAACATGTGGGTGCTCAAAGTTGGGGAGGTGTTCGGGGTGTTTTGAGAAAGCGAATTTTAACTTAATATTGTACTTTTCACAAAAAGCAATAAACTCTTGGGTATTGAAAGAAGAATCATGATCAGCAACTATCTCATGAGGTATGGAATGATTTAGAAAAATAAAATTCTCTAAAATCTGCATTGCGTACTTTGTATCGTCTTGGGGAATCGCATAAGCTTCTAGGTAGCATGTTAAATGATCAATGACATTGAAAATGTGCGTATTTCTTTTTGGGTAAGTAACAGGAAAAGGACCCAGAAAATTTATACTAATACGACTAAATGGGAATTGTTGAAGGTCGATGGGCTGCATCTCTACCGGGGAAGTCAAAAAGGGAGAATTTTGTGCACAGGTCTTACAACGGCTAAAGAACTCTAAAGTATCTTTATACATACGTGGCCAGTAAAATCTGGTCTTAACAAAATTCCACGTCTTTTGCATGTCTAAGTGACAAGCACTTTTAACATGAATTGCATTAAGCAAATGTTCTGTCAACGACGATGGAATAACAAGTTGCCACTGCCTGTCACATTCATCCGTATTTAATTTATACAAGATGTTACCTTCCAACTTGAAGTTGGGAATTTTTTCTTTGGAGAACGGGAGTTGCGTTTCATCGACTTTATCAATTTCTAATAAATGCAATATTTCAATAATAGGTCGTATTTTTGGGTCGTTAAACTGTGACTCTGGAAAATTGTCTTTGTAAATGTCAGACAATGCAAATAGATCACTAGAAACTGATGTAGTACACTTGCTTTCATTGCTATCAACATAATCACGCATCTCATTACTAAGAAAAGAATTTAAGAAAGTTTTATCATTCCAAACGGCATGTGACTCTTGTGTTACTGAGTTGACTGAACTATACGAAAATGGGTCGTTGTTGGTAAAACATGAAAGGGATGACGGATCTTTGCTTTCGGGTACCTCTAAAATAAAATTATTTTTTGAGTTTGAGATATCAGTTAAGAGCTTATGTGAAACTGAACTTGAATAACTATGTTCATTACGTGGCGTATCTACACTTTCTACATGAGCAAGATCGGTTGGTCTTGTACTAATATTTAAATTAGGGTGACGGGACTTGGGACGCTGAGTTAAAAAAGAACTGTCGACATTACTATTCACTTTACAAAGTGACTGCCATACAGGCTTTAAAAAAGAATAAGAAAGACGTTTCTTGCCTCTCGAAACCGTGAAGGGAGGTTTCATAGGCTTCCATTTTAAAAAATTAACAAAAGGCAGATAACCTTGATTAGCAGGTTCATCTACATTTTTTAAAGAAAATTCAGTAAAAGATTCATCCCGTGTACTCTGCTGAGAAAGAGAAGACGTACAAGCAGCAGTACCGAGGTTATCACACTCAGGGTGAATGGCAAACTGTTGGTCCCGCAACCAACAGCCTACTCGTTTCCCTGTTCATTCTCATTATCATAAAGATCAAGCGAACTAACAGAATTCTGGGCATTTGCATGGGGCTTCGGCTGAATAGGAGCTTGGGTTGATATCTGGTAATTAGCATACGGTGATATGAATGGACACGAGTTGAAGAAAGGGAAAGGGAATGGAAAATTTTGGGGTGGCAAAGCACCAACTTGCTGAAATTGTTGACGAGGTGGGTTACGGGGACGGAAAACTTGGTTTTGTACATTACTGTGGGGTTTACTACCACGTGGGATATTATTAGATTTTTGACGGTTATTCTCAGTTACTGATGCTTTAGACTGCGATGCTGATAACGCTCTGCAATCACGCTTCTTATGATTCAGTTTACGGCAATAATTACAAATGGGCTTGCCATCTGGGGTAAACTGATTTCTTCGGAAATATCTACTATTATTTCTGGGGTTTTGCGGGTTACTATGCTGCTGCTGTTGACACAGACAGGAAGTATCACTACACTGACCGTATTTGATAATGGGGCTACTGGATTTTACCAGAGGTGGAAAAGAAACAGGGGTTGAAAACGTACCTGACCTTAAAACGGCGGTGTCAATTACCGTGTGAAATGACGTAGGTGACATGGACGTGGCAGCACAAGTAACGGGAATTGTAGTAGTGGCGGTAGTAGCTGGAATACGGGTGGAAGAACCAGCAGTTGTCGAGGTGGTTATGGTCGCAGTCGCAGCGGTGGTAGGAGTAGTCATACTGAAATTATAACAAAACTCACTTTTAGAACCAATTTAACAGAAAAAATCAACTAAAAATGATGTACAAAATAATTTTGGTAACCGTTTCCACTTCGCTCATCAATCAGTGGACTAAAGAGATGAAAAAATAAAACATTAATATCCTTTCTTCGAAAATAAAAAAAAAAATTGGCAAAATAAAATGTACAAAAATATTTGTTGTGGAAGTATCCCTGCAGTGGATATTTTCCACAAATATTCTTTAATACTTACCGAATGCTTGTAGGGAACCGTTAACCATCTCCACCAAGTGTGGGTTGAGTATCTTCGGGATGTTGGGATGATAAGGCTAGCCAAGGATGATGATGATGAATGATACTCGACCACAGGAGGACGTAGTAAACTCAGATGATGATATAACTGACGAATCGATTAATTAACAAATAGCTGCCTATTCAATAAACCGGTATTACCCGAAGTCCCAATTCAATTTAACAAACAAACTATGCCCAATTTATTTAACTCAAAATAAAACCGAAATAATATTTCACAAGAAAATCTGCAACAGAGTGTTGCTTAAAATCTACGAGAGTCGGAGGATAGAAGAAGATCCTCTCGAAGAGACTCCTAAAACTGAATTAAGTCAAGAGAAGTGGGGAACATGGCATTATGATGCTTTCTAAAAGAACTACATCGAGATGTGGACAAACTACTTCTTAGTGTGAAGGGGATACGGGAACAGGAGACGCCGCGGGCAAGATGTTTCCCTCTTGCCTGTGTGTGGCTGCTTTACAGAGTTGATTTAACACAACCAATGAATGAGGAGAAACGTGGACTGGAGAATGGTACGACACAGGATAGCAGAGTGTTAGCTTAGCATTCGTCCCACAGTATGGTCATCTACTGAAGTACCTGAGGATGGTCAGATTGCCCACTTACCTTTGCGATAATGAGATGAACTTTGTGCACGCTTTGACTAATCTGGAGGGATTGGAAGCGTCTGCCCTTTTCAAAGTCAATCATGAGGATAGTCAAATGGCTGACCAGTCCTTTCTAGAAGACCTACTTGGCCCTAAAACTAAAAAAAGTGGTCTAGAGGCGATCGTCGGATTTGACGGATTTGGGGATGGGAGTTTCGACTGCATTGCTTCTCTTGAGGCTTGTCTAAACTTTGAACAGGCCTTATTGTACGTTAGTTACAAATCCAAAGTGCAATTTACCCCAGAGGAAATGGAGAATATAATGCAGCGGTTCCGCGGCCCTAATAACCCAATGAGACTGGCATTCTTGACCTTCCACAATGGTATCCAGGAGAGTCTTCGGACTTATCAGAAGGTTAACTTTAAATCAATTGACTTTGTGGGTTATCATGATAACCCAAAGAAGAAGCAAAAGTTGCTGGAGAGACGAGGAGCCATGTGGTTTTTACGTTTGTGCATGAGCTGTTTGGAAAATGGAGTAAAGTTGAAGAATGTGGGAACCAACTGGTTTAACGGACGTGAGCATCCCAGGGCTCCTCCGGGAGCAGACTCTAAGGAACTGGGAAACGTGGTTGTGTCAATGGTCAATGTAAAACCTGGAGTGTTTCCGCTGGAAATGAATAATTTGGAAAGGATTGACATTCGGGCTACAAGTCGATGTGACACAAGATTGGGACCAGGACAGAATCCACCAGTTTGGCCAAGTTTGAAGATTTTGCAGATTTGTGTGGATACCAAAGTGATTTTCATGCCAGAAGGGGTGGGCTTGCAAAATCGGAGAGTGGTTGATCTTGCAAGGTCTCTGAAGGCCAAGGAATTATTTGGATTTTTCTTTAAAAATGTGTGTCGTGCAGGGTTGGAGGAGCTGGAGTTAAAGTTTCAGGAGGATTGGGAGTATCTTGCAGTACCTGAGACGCAAGACATTGTCAATGCTTGTCCAAATCTGAAAAGGCTTAGGATTGTGAACTGGCCGGGGACTAATAAGGAGTTGGTCAAGCTTTGGAATGGGCTTGTGGGCAGGGTTAGGAATTTTTCCTTTGAGTATTGCAGCGGAAGCCTTAGTGGGGACGCATAACAAATCCCGCTCCGAAAATACCAAAATCCCGCACCACCACCAGCACCCCCCCCCCCCCGAAAAAAAAGGAACCCACGGCCTTCGGCCGTGGGTTCCTTATCAGTACATCATAATTGTTTAGTCACACATTTATGGCACATTAATACTCATTTAAGACTATCTTAAGCATTTGCATAAAACTTAATCGAATTTCTGAACAGATTTTAAAGCAACAATTTCTAATTGTGAATAAATGATCAGCCAGTATTGACATTTCAGCGCATTCGCAGTTTAATTCATATTTAGTGGGGAGTAGCCGAAACCCTTTTATGCGTATACAGGTGCCAGGCGAACTTCTTAATTCAAGTTCCAGAAGTTCCAAAAATTCCTTCCCAACCAATGCTTGGTGTCCTCCACAAATGCCATAGTCATCGGTTGAGGCAACAACCTCAGTTTCATGGTCACTTTTACCAAAGTGCTTGTGTTAAAATTGGATAATGGCTCGACTGGTGCAGGTTTGGTGAAAGAAAATTCATGAGGAACTTGATGATTAGCGAGAACTGGAGCTGTGGCCAGTGGGAAATTGGGTTAAATGAGTTAGTTTTGGATTAATTTGGGATGAGTTCAGAGATTTAGAACTCATCAACTGCATAAAACTAATATATTTATTTCAAGTGAATATGAAATATTATGTATTCTTTGCATTTTAAAATAAATCATCCGTCCGGATTTTAATTTGTTTGTAATAAATTAAAATTAAAATAAGCTATTTTTATTCCGGTCATCGGTGACAGATATATTAAATCAAATTTTGTTTCAATATCACAAAAAGTTAATCACTCCTACCAGTACGCGAACCTGCAACGAGCAACTGACTTCATCCCTATAGCCTACACAACCTGTCCACAAAGCCTTGGTACAGAACAGGTCCGGAGAAACTATTAGTAGTAGTGCAACTAGCTGTGCACAACATCGCACCTGCAGACTAGGCTGCAGATGCTAGTACAATGCAAAATCATTTCGCCAAAAAGCATTGTCAGTAAGCAGATGCGCTGCTCTATGTAATATTATAAAGGGATCCCGCTCCAATCCCGCACCAAAAATCCGCTATAAGGGACATCCCGCTCCGGCAGCCGTCGCTGCACAAAACCTCCACTATTCAGGACCCTGCTTGTGGGATTGGAGGAGGTGTCTCTAGAGAATTGCAAGCAGTTGGAAAACGTGGCGTTTGTGGGGGATGATCGGGAAAATCCTGCTTTTCTCAAGCTTAAAAGTTAGTCGGTAAAATTACTTTGTAGCATTTCATATTTCGGAATCCTGATCAGTTAGTATTCTAATTTTCAGATCTGAAGAAGCTGTCATTCAAGGGATTGGATCAAATGCCGAAAATAACCGATGCTCTATTATCCCAGGTCATATGTCACTTGAAGCTTATCCATTTTATTCTTACGTCTAATGCTCCAATCAAATCGGTAATGATAATAACCTTCAAGTTTTAATAAAATTTGCTACATAGTCCGTACAATTCGTAATTATCACATTGTACTTTATTTTAAGGTGACTTTGGCAGGCATTGAATCCTTGCTTAACGGCCAGTTTGCAAAAAGCATTGAGAAGTTTCCATTTGGTGAGTGGTCCTTGGAGGGAGTCTCTATGGAACAACTTGATAAGCTAAACCAAAAGTTCCGATCTTCGAAAATGTTATAAACTTATTATTTTGTAAATAAATTTGCTTTTACAGTAGTATTTGTAAACATTTTTGTGATTCTATGAGCTATGAGCAGAGCGATTTATTTGTGGTATTCATGTTTAAAATAAACATTCAGCGAAGTTAATTCATTTAAAATAATGTTGTCTATTTATTTTCTCTGCTTGTGTCCTAAAGTTAACTATAAAACGATTTGTGTTTGAAAATATTTCTTGTCGTTTTTTAATATGGCTAGATTGGTAAAATAGTAACGTTGTGCTGATATTTTGGAGACTATTGGTTAGTCCTCAGATTTTACATGAATTGTCTTAATTCCATGCAAATCCTCCTGCATAAACATATTTAGGCTTTTATCACGTCGTTTAGAACTGAACCATTTTAACATTGCGAAAATACCTTGTCCTGCATTAACAAAATATTTTGGGCTAACAACGTACAATGATAAATTTCTTTCATATTGTTAACTGGTGGATTATTTGCTTGCATTAATGAGTTAATTCAATGGACCATAATTGTCTGCAAAAAAGATGCACCTCTCAAGTGCCTATGTGGTTGAAGTTGTTACCAGAAATATTCCCATTATGCTAATTAGAACCTAAAAATTTGAAAACTGTAAGGTTGAGTTATAATTTTTATATGGATGAGAATTTGGAAATACCATGCATAAAGATTGACAGTGTAAAGTGAAGCAAGGTGTTCGAATGTATAATATGGTATTTGCTATCCAGTGCTTCAAAATGACAGCCAAACGGACCTTTTTCATATCATTTTTGTTTTGCTCCAGACGTACTAAGTTTTTTGCGGACTAACTAAGATTATACTATATAATGATACTATATAAAGATTAAACTTAATAATCTTTCAAATTAGAAACTTTATAAAAGGAACTATCCAAAGGGTTTCACAAACCTGATGTGATACCAATGCTGAGAATGCATACTGCAACGCAGTCACAATATTGGTAATTGCCAAGTAAACGGTAGAACCTATATTGCTATTAAAGCTGCTCACTCGTGGTACCAAAAACATTGCAAAGTACACAATATCATCCAAAATACCAAAGAACAGAGACCGACCAAAGATCTTTTCAAACTGGTAAATGATTTTATATAAGCTTAATAACTTTCTAAGGGTAGTACGTAATTCAGTATGGTTATCTGTATCTGGAATCTGGATAAGATAATGTGCATGCCATTGCATAAAACACAAGAGGGTATAATACAAAACATAGATTAAGGGCAACTCCTTGAATTCCTGCAAACACAAAATATAAGATATAAATTAGTCCATACAAAGCTGGAAATTTGCTAGTGGTATTATTATTCCGTTTGCTATCAAGAAACCACAACAAATTATCTTGGAAGAGAAATTCAATTTGACTTGGAATCCAATAGGTATTTTGCATGATGACAAGAAGAATTAACACTATACACGACATGTAAGGTAAAATGAGCAACAATGTAAATGGAGTTGAAAGTATCTGTAAACGAAAAAAAAACGTTTTAAAATATTATTCTTCTTAAATATTCTCTTGAGTCAAAATATCAGGGTGTAAATACATGTAACATGGATATAACATGTAAAAATTATTTTTTACATTTAAAAAATACTTGGAATTTTTCCATGGACAATGTAAATTATGGAAATATTCCTGAAAATTTTGAATTTTTCTGCAAAACGAAACTCAGTGTTTGAAATTTAAGCGTTTAATGTTTTTAAAACTCCACTAAACCGTTTCACTTCCTTTTAAACTAATAAAAACCGTCTTCTGATTCTCCATGACAGGTGTATATATAGTCATATGGCTTCTTTAGCTGTATTGAACCATTTTTCCATGTTATTTCCATATTTCCATGTATTTTTACATTCTTACATGTAAAAATGGACAAAATCTATTTATACATGTATAAAAAGCCACCCTGCAAAATATGCATTTATCTTACAAAATTTAGGAAAACGTTTGGGCTCTGTGAGGAATACGTTTTTGAGAATTTGATAATTTGGTTGAAGAGTTTTGTGTGACGCTCCGGTTTACTAAACTTGGCATATGTGAATAATGTGAAATGAATATCGAAAGTGATTTTATTCAAGACATTTAGGGAAATGATGGGATTTCCAGGTATTTCCAATTGTGACATTATCATAACCAGTATTGACCTGTACAACAAACGTGCGTGCCAATAAGTTTGTACAAGGAATCCAACAAAGCACACTGACTGTAAAGATGCATTTTTGCGTTAAATACTTATTGTTTTAAATTCAAAAATGAACTTTTAATAAGAACAACTTGCTTACCTGCTGAAGCACGTTCTTTCTAAAAGTGTATATTCCGCTCTCAGAGTTTGGTTTTTGTAATAAATATGGAATGAAACAAATGTAGTACATGATTTTATAAAATATAAGCAAGGGATTTTCAAAATGTATCATGACACCAAAGTATGGTGAACTAACGGTTACTAATTTTCAAGTTAACCAATTTAACTCAATAAAATATTGTATATTCTGCCGGGCGTACACGTGTCTGTTATAATGAAGAGTTTGAAAGTAGTTTGTTGGAGACTGATCATCAAAGAGATTAACATATTGCTGAAAATGTGCTATGCGTACCGGAAAATCAGATACTTGCATAATATGGCAATAATAATGAGTTATAATATGCACAGTGCAATAAACTTCCGTTTGCTAATGGCAAAAAGATAACATCTGCTGCTTTGCGTAGTATTGTTATTTGACGTTAGCAATAAAAAGATTATGCGATATAAAAAAGATGTATGAAAATGCCCAATCAAGTATTTCTGCATTTCTAGGTTTATTCATAATAAATTTGAGGCCCACCAGAACAAAAAATGATTATTTTTATCACTAGACAACATTGTACAAAAGGTTGAATTAGTATTTAAAATAGCCAATTAATCAACCAACCTAGTTCAGCTCGGGAGCAAGCGGTAAAATTACCGTCTCTGACAGGCCATTTCCTTACGGTAAATTTACCGCGAGAGACGGTGAAGTTACTGTTAGACAACGGTAAATTTACCGTCAACGGTAAGTTTGCCGTGTTGAACAGTAAATCTACCGTGGTGAAAAAAACGGCCTATAGTAAGCATATAAAAACGTCATTGCTTATTGCTTGACCATCCTATGTCCGGCAATCGGGCGTCCGTTTATTACGGACAAAGGTAAAATGCAGTTTGTCCATGTTTATCCTGCTTTAACCTCTTTATTTTAACTAAGTTTGTACTTAATGCAATTATAAGTCGTATAATTTCAAACAGTTGACCGAATTCATGAACGGTATTGGCAATTTTAAATGCAAATTTACCCTACAAATACTAACTGAGTGTTGTAAACTGAATGTTACTATTACGTGGCCCTTTCTTACAAATGTTGAGCGTAAAAAAGATTACGGTAAATTCACCGTTAAGTTAACAAAGAACACGGTAAATTTACCGTTCGTATTTAAAGCGTTTAAAACTTAATTAATAACTATTCTATAATTAACATTTTGAAGCATTTTAAATCAGATTAGTAATCTACGCATTAAAAACTACCTAAGTTGAATTTTTTATGATTTTAACGCACATAGTTTTTAAGTTATTGATTTATTAAAATTTAAATATGTTTTTAATTATAGAAAATACAAGCCACATACGATTTTTAAACGCCACATGCAAAATATTCTAAAATTTGTGAAATTTAATTTGCAAAAAACCGTTTTATGTCGCCGGAAGTAGTTTTTTGTCGATTTCGATTTCAAATTTTATCGACAAAAAAACGCAATTTTAAACGGTGAATTTACCGCTCAAAACGGCAATTTAACCGTGAATTTCACCAAAAACGGTAAATTTACCGTGCTCTAACAGTAACTTTACCGTGTGCCACGGTAAATTTACCGTATGGTCGTTTCCTGTGAGGAACGGTAATTTTACCGCTTGCTCCCGAGCTGTAGTTAATATTATGTAATTCATGAAAAACAAATTGCGCAGATGTTGGCTAGTTTATTGGGTGTCCGGTAAAGAAGTCGAAACATAGAAGTCGAATGGTATTAAAGTCGACGGTAAAAAAGGCGAAATCATTATGGGCGAACAGGTAAAAATGTCGAAACTCATTTTGGGCGAACTGAGGTAGGTAAAAATGTCGAAAGCCTTTTTTAGCGAATAAAACCAAGAAAAAGTCGAATTTTTTAGCGAATATTACAAACTAGCTTTCACAGTTTGTAATCTGATAGTTCAAAAAACACCACCATCTTTCTTTGAGTTCCTTATGCATTGCTACATCACCTTTACATTAGGATAAATGCGACTTTTGTGCATTATTGACAGATAGAGTCCAACTGTTTTCATAACTAAGCTGGAACTACTTACATATTCCATGAACCAAATCAAATAGACAGTTTAATCTTGTTTTGGTCTCAAGATACACAAACTGTGTGTTAAAGACCACAGATACATTGGTTTAGGAGAGTACATCATAATGGAACCCTATTGCAAATTCCTTGGATTCCTGCAAAGTAATACGATTCATTGAAAGCGACGATGGTAGGTTACAATGCATTGTTTGTCATTATAACTAATACTAAAACACAATTGATCTTTTGAATGCAACAGCAATATGAATGCATAAGTATTTAGACTAGAAAAACGATAAATGATTTGGTTTTATAACCTGTTAGTGTATCTAGTTTAAAGCTATTTTAGCCAATTTATTAAAAACGACTTAAAAAATATGTGACCATTCGATTTGTATGCGTAGCTTTTAAACTTTACTAACTTTAAAAAACACTTTTTGAAGTATGATGAAAATCAAAGAAAGAAACGACTGGTAATGTTAAGTGTAAGATATAAGGTTCGACTTTTTTACCGTTTGTGTTCGATCATAATGTTTTCGACTTTATTTCCTCTATTTGTCGATCATAATGGTTTCGACTTTTTTTACCATTTTCGTTCGACTACAATGGCTTCGACTTTTTTACCATTTTCGTTCGACTACAATGGCTTCGACTTTCTTACCGTCGACTTTAGTACCATTCAACATTTATGTTTCGACTTCTTTACAGTAGACCGTTTATTGACAACGTAAATACAAATACGTGTGTTTGTTTTTTGAAATGTTAAGTCACACTGATCCACTATAGCTGTGTACAACTTTACAAAACGGTTGCTTTAAAAAAATTATTTACTTAGTAAACTGAACCAATTTAGGTTAGTTTGTAGTACGATAATGTGTATACGATATTATATTTTCATTTATATTTTCTTTTTTAAGATTACAAAAATTTATTACTTAAACGAGTTTTTATTATACAGTTAATAGTTGAATTTATTTAAAGTTAAATTTAATTTAAGCTCAAAGTGACAAGTCAACATTTACACATCTTCAGACACAGCAGTATCGAAGAAATTATAAGGTAAACAGCATAGTTTATACAGCGCTAAATAAAGTAGCCTAAATGCTCTAAACATTTCCATACCAATGAAAATTCTAAAACAGCAGCAATCACATATACAACTTTTGATTCTAGTTTCTCCAATGGAAACTCTGCCTAACAATTTTATGAACTTTATAAGATGACATGCACTATATTCTAGTTCAAGAATAAGTAATCCTCCTAATATACCTATAATTCCATAAGCTGTTAATATTAGATAACCAGACCAAATCCTAATAGGTTTGTTTATTTCCATTATTTTGCTGGGAGAATGATAATTTTCAGATGTGGAAAAGTCCATTCTTTGTTTGTTGTAAAGTTCTAGGTTTGTTGCTCTAGATTTCCAAAGCTTCCACTGATTCTCTAATCCACTTTGTTGAATTCGTAAAAGGGAAAGTTGCATCCAGTGTCTGTTTATAACATATAGTTTCCATACAACTATTTCTTCTTGAAGATGTTCCGGTATGATAACAAGTTTTGCTGACAATGTTACATTATTTTGGTGTAAATAAGAGTTTACAAAGTTTTGCCACAAGGAAACTAAAGCCAAATTTTCGTTGGATTCCAGAAACATATGCTTTTGTAGAAAAGATGAGATCATAGATTTGAAATCTTGGCTATTGTGCTTTATAAAATTTGATGCCGTATTAATATAGCTGCTTAATTTTCGAATACCAAAATCATATTTCAAAGACTTGCGATTGCCGTAATAACTTATTTTATAATTATCTTCTAAAATATCTTTGATCCAACTGTAAGTAGGAGATGTTGTTGGAATTAGAGTAGAGCTTGTTAGATCAGCAGGGTAAAATCCTAATGTAATTATGCCTATTACAGCCACCGAAATATAAACACTTGTGTGTGATAGTTTTGCATTCCTAACACTAATATTTCTAAAGTACGTTCCATAAGCTGTGAAGTAATACAAGTAATCCTTATCTGTGTTCAAGTAATATGATGTTCCAAATGAAATTAAGAACAAGCAAGTAAAAATTCCAAAAATTGTATACAGTGATGCAGTCCAAATGAACGTTCCAGTTTCCTCAACTTCATTACCAGTTAGTTGACAATATATGGGAAAGTCATGCAGCATTTCAACAAATGCTTGATTAAGTGCATAATCAAGTTCTATAACAGGCCACTTTGATAAGCTGATATATTCTTTAGTTCCTCCATATTTGCAGAGATTTTCCTCAGTGTTGTTGAAGTAGTCTGATACTTTCATGGTTGCGTTATGAACTTCACCTATTGTAGCCACAAACCTTAGATCATCACTACAATGTTTGTAATTTGGAGACGATGGCAATACACGTTCACAAATTAGTCTGTCTTTTCCTGCAAACTTGTAGAATCCTCTAGTAACAAATAGCATACTTGCTCCAACATTGCAGCCGTTTCTGTTTTTAAAATATTGGTGATGTAGTTGAATTGGATTGAGTAACTTGGCAACAGACGGTATAAAAAATATTGGTGCGTAATCTTTTAGACTGTTGCACACAGTACCAAGCAAATGTATGAATATTTTTGAGTTTCTGCGAACCACTACTTTAATTGCAGGATGCTTAAAAATAGAACCGGGAATGGGGGGAAATTTAGGACTTATTAGCCATAACACTGATCGAATTGTTAAACGAAGTTCGGTAACAAGTGAAAATTGCTTATACAACCTATCCGGATTTTGATACTCGTGAAACACATGATGCAACGGCTGAGTAAATCTTGATGGAAGAGCTCTAATTTTATCTTTATAGGTGTCTATAAGTCTTTTATCCGTCAAGTTTACAAATATCAGTTTCCGAATATTTTGTAGTTTAAGGTGTGGTATATGTGTAGGATTTACGTAGTAGAAAATTACATCGTATTTTTCTTCTTGACCTGCTACAGAGGCCCCAAAATCCTTTAATAACATTTCAGTTATGGATGCTTTTCTGGCTGGTGGTCTTTTCTGTGCACCATAAGTAGTCGTAGCAGATAATAGAACAATCGCAACAATTAAGCTTGAAAACATGGTTTTGTTTAAAATATTTTATCAGAAAAAAGTGTGGAGCATACGTGGCCCAGCACAGATGTAGCTGAAAATGTGTTTGGTTAGAACAATAAAAGTGGCTATCATTGCGAACCTTACCAACTTAAATGCGTCATCAACGAGCTTAGCTTGAATAATTTAGAAAGCTTTCCGTGTAATTAATCTATTGATTTTGTATGCTCGTGGCTCGTGCTTTTAACGCGAAGATATTCTACTGTACATAACTGGCCTTTAACTGGATATCAACTTTTGTGTCTTTAGAATAAGAATATTATGTACTAGAACTACAATAAGAGTATTTATTATACGTTATAGCTTTACTTTATACTACCACTGATTTTATTATTGATAGGGTATCTCAATATGTATAATATAAATTTTAGAGTAAAAGAAAAGTAAGGCTTTACAAGATAATGCTTAAACCAATTTTATTTATTTTGGAATATTTTTGGAAAATAAATAATGCTTTGTTCAAAGTTAAATTTACATTTTAAGTTCACAAATGTATCTGTTGGAAACAGTATTGAATTCTGTACGCAACCCGAGACTTCCTGCTCTGTATAGAGAAATTCTGGTGATTGGAAGTCCAATACCAGGTTGTCCGTTAAGCCAGGGAGCCCAGGATTCAACTGACACATCACCGTTACTTGTCTCCCAGACATATCTTCTTTCACTTACGTCATATTTCCCGCCAGTCCAGTAAGATGATCCAGTATCATCGGAACTTTGCAAGTAGCTAGTGACAGCAGCAAGTTCCTCTCGGGTTTCAATGTTGAGCAGGGTCGCGTCATCACCTAGATAGGCTTTGCAATCTGATTTGGCAAGGGACCAAGGAGCCTATGAAATTGCATGAAAATTACAACATGTTATATAAACGTATTTACAATCTTTGTACAAAATTATGAACTTACGGCATTCTGACTCAGAAAATAGTAACTGGTTTGCTGGGCTTGAATTCCAATTGATGAGCGGCTCCTTGCATTGCTTTTCGGTTGAGCGTTGTAGTAACCAAGCAAAATCAAAGGTGAATCGTTTTCCTCAGAATCACTTTGCCCCACAGACTTGGAATGACAAGGATTCTGGCTGACCAATGTGACGAGCACAACGATCAGTAAAATACCGGCGTACTTTTGCATTTTGGAAATAAAAGTTGAAAGTTTGCAAAAAATGAAATTTTTAATTGAGGAGAAACTCTATTGAGTTTGTGTCTTAGATACGTATGGATGATCAGCAACTGATGATCCAATATAATTTTGCTACGGCTTATATACTACGCCTGCCGGATCTCTTTTGAAGCATTTATTTATCAAATAAAATTTCGGAACGGGGAAATCAACAATGCAATAAAAATGGAAAATAGCCCCTTTGGGGTAAGTATTAATTACCACGTAATTCATTGAATGAGTTATTAAGTATTTGGTATTAAGTACAGTTATTTGGTAGTATGTCATTTTTCACAATTCATTTTAGGCGATAGTTTTACCATTAATAAGGATATATTTACCTATTTTTCCTCTATCTCAAGACTCATAATAACAAATTAAATTAACGTTTTTGAATCGGTGAATATATATAAAGTACATTGTACAACATATAAGCGTTGTGGTATTTTAGTTTATTAATTCCACGTGGTAATAGTAAAGTAGGATTGAAAAGAATTAATTTATTAATTGGCTTAGCTTGGCTTAATTTTTAATAGATAATAGAGATGTTCCCCTTTAATATAACCCTTTCTATATCAACACATGGCATCAGAGTTTTGAGTGTTGAATCAGAATAAGTATAGCATTATAATAAGGTAATTTGGATTAGCAAATTAATTTGTAAATTGTTGATTTTAAAAATAAAGATATGTTCACAATTAATAGCAATAACCAAAAATAAAACCTTGATTATTATTGATAGGATTAGTAGTTTTACAGAGTACTTCGGATGTGACACCCGGATGCGTAGCTATTTTTCACCGAATTTGCTGTGAACTTCACCTAATTTAGGGATTCCAGTTCCTTGTTTGTTTTGTGCTGACTTGAGTGGGCAATCAAGTTCTTAATCCTACCAAACAACAAACGCTTGTGAAAATCCTATAAAAATAGAGTGGATACACATATATAGCGGATCAATTTAAATTTAATAATTTACAATATTCCATGATGGATGATATTATGAGATAAAGCTTGACTACAGAACACCTGCTTGTGTCTCATTACCACGTTAATGGTTTTATTGCGATAGTTATAACTATCATGTTTGCCGACCGCAATGGGTCAGTGGGATAGTCATAGAGATTAACAAAGATCAAGTGTGAGTTCCAGACGAGTCTACAAACTATGTACTTGCTATGCAAATAGACACTTGTGCTTATAACATGAAATTTGTTTTAGTAAAGGGAATTACTGTTTATTACCATAAAACACAGTCATAAAACCGCATGGCCTGGACAATATTCTTTAAACTTTTACTTGTTACATGTTATTTGCATATCCCTGAACTTGTATATAAAAAGACAGACTGAAACTTTTGCAAGCATCATTAACTCTTCAATTCATTCTGAATCAATATACTATTTTAACCAACGTGTTTCAGAACTTTCTCAGATTTTTATAAATAAGCAGTTAGCTTATTTTTGAAAAATGCTACGATTTTCCGTTCTATTTGTTTCCGTACTATTTGTAGCGGCAACATTGGCTGCTCCGGCTGCTGATGATGTTGTTGCGTCAGACGGCAAAGGTCTTAAGTACATAGGTTCTGCAGCCGCAGGAACTCAAGCCAAAAGAGGCAGAGGCATTAACATTCAGTCAACCAGTTACTATTTCTTGAGTCAAAATGCCGTAAGTTTAAAAAATGCATTTCTGAAATTTCCAAAGTTTAAATATGTTTCATTGTTTTTTATCCATTTTAGGCCGGGTTTGCCACTGCTGAAAGTGACTGCAGAGCTTTCCTCGGCGACGACGCTACTCTCCTCTGCATCGAAACTCAAGACGAACTAGCAAACATCACACGTCTACTTCAGTCCTCTGACGACACCGGTTCTATCTACTGGGTAGGTGGAAAGTATGACAGAGACCAAACCAAATTTGTGTGGAACAGCGGCGTGGAAATCGGACCTTGGGCTCCCTGGGCATCTGGTCATCCCAATACCCGACTTCCGATTACCCGAGTATCTCTACAAACAGTGGGATCTCCTAAGCTACGCACTCAATTTCAAACCGATTCTAATCGTTACATCTGCGAATTAAAAATGGGTCCTATTGAAGAAGAAGCTGTTCCTTGCTATTCTGACAACGACTTGGTTATTGTGGTGGACTCCTCAGGAAGCATCGGATCAAGTCAGTACATGGTTGCTCTAGAATTCACAGCTCGTTTGGCAAGCGCTTGGGCTGACAACCCAAGAAACCGTTTGTCCGTTATTGTCTACTCCAACCAAGTAAGACACATTTTTGGTTTGGACCAAAGCTTGTCTGTGGCTCAGATTAGGGATCAGGTTTACGGGGCTCCATACTTGGGATACTCCACTGCTAGCCATTTGGGTCTTGCCCGAGCTTTGCAGGAATTTCAACAAAATGATCGACCAGTCACTAAGAACGTAGTATTTTTAACTGATGGTGTTTCAGATAACCCAGGGCTAACTGCTGTTGCTGCTAACAATATCAGGGCTGCTGGAATTCGCTCGTTTTCTGTGGGTATTGGATATGGAATTAATAAGCAGGAGCTACTGACCATTGCCGGAGGAATAGAAGAGCATGTGTTTAACACGGATGGGTTCTCTGAGCTGTTGAAACTTTTACGGCCGGTGAGTTTGCAAGTGTGCTCCTAAATAATTGTTATGAATATTGTTTAGAGCTATATTACAAAAACTATATTATCACATTTATGAATTGTATTGGGAATAAAAGTTACAATGTTAATTATGACATGCAAACGGCCGTGATTGTATATTTAAAAATTGTCTGAAAATAACACTAACTAAAATGGTATACGTCATAAGTTCACTCCCCGTTTTCATTCACTAGAAGCATTTACCAAATCATATATTCATTTTTCAAGCATTTCATATACTATATGCGAACTTATTTAAACAGTGAAGTTTTAAGAACTATTGATAATTATATCACTAAAATATATACTTTTTTAAATAATGAAGTTCACGGGATTTCGAGTCTGAAGGGAAAAACAATACTGTAATGATATATTTTTTGGTTGATTATCAACTTTTGAGCCTTATTGTAGAATACAATTAAACAAAAGTATGCATAATTATATCGCATGAGTTATGAAATATTGTTAGAATGAGTGCGCAAGCGACTGCTAAAATAGTTGTTATTTTGGTGGTCGATGTCGCTTTTATGTCTCTTATTGTTTTTGGGCTTTTTTCCCGTTGGACGTGGGAATTTAAGAGACATCAGGGGAATTGGTGTAGTTTGAGGGGTCATGTTGTTGGTTCCCATCGATGTAAAATGGTTCCTATCTGATTCCAACCCGCACCTCGAAAGGCCGGCTTCGGAATCAGGTAGGGCCACTTCACATGCACTCTCCTCCCTTGCTTCCAGTCTGCACCCGGTTGGGCCGACTTCGGAAGCACCGCCAAGGAGGGTGCTTTGATGGGTAGACCCTACAGGTAGACGCCCATGCCGTAACACGGACACCTCCTGCTCTACACCAACTCCAACATTGCTGACAATGGTGTTAATGTCAGCTGAAGAGGAAAGTCTATGCTGCACCATAGACTTCCCCTTCTTATGTTGGTGCCTATGCTTTACATCCATAGGCTTCGGTGGGGGCATGGTGAGAAAATAACTCGACGTTTCGGTGCAAGTCACCTTCTTCAGGATAAGCGTTTCTGGAGATGTTGTCGGTTCAACTTCCAAAAACGCACTGAGGCAAAAGCTGGAGATGCAGGGGTATTTATAGGTTTTTGAACCCTGCTTATGCCTAATTAGCATATGCCTAATTTGCATATCCAATAGATATGCAAATGAGGCCTATACTAAGGTTCACTTATATAAGTACCTCAAAATTTTTTTGTTCACCCCACCTTCAGGGCCAAATATCTCGACAACCTGAGGTTTTCAGGGCTGAGATTTTTTCTGGTGGCGGTGGCAGAGGGGGTAGTAAAGTTTGGACGAGGAATTCGATGGTGATGAGATCTCGCCCAAATTCCCACCTCAGGTGGGAGCTACGCCTGATTTTTGAACTTTTGAGGATAGAATGGCCCCGTTTTCATTCTATATATAAGTGAACTCTGTATTAAGTCCCATAGGTGCCAGAGTACCTAAACGATGAATAATGCGTGCTTCTTGCTCCCGCCGACTCATCTGGTTAGAAGAAGCCAGTTGGATAGCCGTCACACGCATATCATCTCGTGTATGTACTTTGGTGAAATGTTCACTCACTTCAGTGGGCTCTCCATGTGATAGGCTATAGAGATGCTCCCTGAAGCGGTCACGAAGCTTACGCTTCGTCTCCCCAATATATATTTTTGAACATTTCGTACATACGATGGCATATATCACGCATTCACTCTTACAGTGAAATTGTTCCCATACCTTAAGCCTTCCCTTTGGTCCCACGATCTCTTTTTGTAAGATGGTGTGTTTACATGTTAAACACTTACCGACGTTGCATGGGATTGTACCCGGATTTGGGTGACATATTCTAGGTTGCACTGATGTTAGTCGTGCTCGAACTAGAATATCCCGAATGCTTTTCGGCTTGCGAAAGGCTGCAACAGGAGGAGATGGGAAGATGTTGACCAACTCCGGTGTTTTTGAGATCGTTTCGCCAAAGAGGCTTTTTATAGCACTCATTGTTTGGTGGCCTGCCTTACTAAACGTGACAACAAATGGCAAGACTTCGCTATTTTTGGCCGAGGATTTAGTCAGGGCATCAACTCTAGAAACAGCTGATACCCTTGACAAGGCCTTCTGAATGATGTGTTCGGGGTAAAGTCTACCCCGGAAGAATGTTGCCATCTCCTGGCAACGTTTAGCGAAGTCGTTGTCATTTGAGCAAATCCTTCTCAATCGTAGAAATTGAGAATATGGAATTGCGTCACGTGTTGTTTGAGGATGGAAGGAAGTGTAAGGCAGGTATGAGTGCGAGTCTGTCGGCTTATAGTATATTGTCGTATGGAGACGTCCATTTGACGCTGATACTATTGTGTCCAAGTAAGGAAGTGAATTGCCTCGTTGAAACTCTATTTTGATGTTAGGATGCATAGAGTTTAGTGATTCCAGGAATGGTTCCATAGTATTAGAGTTGGTTGGAGAAAATATAAATATATCATCTCTGAACCTTCTATATCTGGTGTTAGACGGAGGTGTGACTTTCTGGAGCAACTTGTGCTCCAGGTATGCCATAAAAAGATCGGCATACGACGGTCCCATCTTCGTCCCCATTGCCACTCCTGACACTTGCTGGAAAAACTCCCCGTTAAACTCAAACGCATTAAGCGTGAGAACTAGTTCTGCTAGACGAAGCAAGCAGGACGTTGGAGGGTTTTGTCGGGTCGTTGATCCAGAAAGTGCTTAAGAGCAGCTAGACCATCCCTATGAGGAATCACGGTGTATAACGAGGCAACGTCTCCCGTGACTAGCGTAAATTCCTCATTATATGTGATATCCTGTATGCCAAGCAGGAAATCTGTGGTGTCCTTCAGAAAGGCTGGCGTTGTTTGTACCAACGGTTAAAGGTGAAGGTCCACAAATGAGGAAATATGCATCGTTGGACACGAGCAAGCCGAGACAATTGGCTGCCCTGGGTTATTCACTTTGTGAATTTTGGGCAGCAGGTAGAAACGGGAACATCGAGGATCCTCTACACAAAGTCTTGTTGACTCTTCCGGAAGGTCTCCCAGGTTTATTAGCTGTTGTAAGGTAGCCAAGGTGATTTCCTGGTACTCCTCCGTTGGGTCGTTAGGCAGTTGCTTATAATGACATGGGTCGAGCAACTGTCTGTATGCTTCCTCCAAGTACAGATCTTTCTGCCATGCAACGATCGCCCCTCCTTTGTCAGCTGGTTTGATGACAATATCCGCCCTTTCTCTAAGGTGTTTGAGACCTAGAGATTCTTCCTTGGATAAGTTGGGCATATTGGTAGCGTTAGATGAAATTAAACGCTGAATTCTAACAATTCTTGTACTAAATTGCGCGACCTAGAGGGCAAATATAGGCAAACTTTACGGAGTTTTTTGAAGGCATATTCGGAGTCCGACTTACATCTTGGACTAAATTATGCTAAAATAGTGTTTAAGAAGACTAGAACCCACAACCATCTTTGGTTCTTGTCACAATGTCTTAAACATAAAAAACTCCCTAAATGCCTTAATATTAAGTTCTAGCCTATCACGCAATCGCAGGAACCATACAAGAAAGTCTTGTTTAATGCTTCCCTTAGTTTATTATCGACTTCTATCCAACAACTACGTAAGGAACTGAAGGTTCTTGGCACGGACCTTGATATGCTCAAAAAAGACCTGAGCAAACTTCCTGACGTAGAGAAAGTCGTAACTAAGGTCAGATCTTTAAACGCTGAATATTCCAATCTTCTTCGCCAGCAGAAAACGAGAAAGTTGACTGCTTTGGGGATTGAAACTGATGTGGCTAAGTTTCAACCTACCAAAGTAGTATGCATTCCATCAAATCTTTCACTCTCTGAGAATGAAAGATCCGTTCTCTGCAAAGGCCTTTCGTTCGTCCCTGCTCCTAAGCAGACCAACGCTTACGATCTCGAGCGGGATGTTCAAAGCCTAACAAGAAGACTGAAATTGCGTTACTTCTTCAAAGATCAACCTTCAAACGAACCGTCTATCTTCCAAAAAATAAACCCCAAAACATCTGGTTGGACTCCCCATACCACCCATCCAGCCATTAATTATTTTGGGGACCGGGCACAGCGTTTAATTTCATCTAACGCTACCAATATGCCCAACTTATCCAAGGAAGAATCTCTAGGTCTCAAACACCTTAGAGAAAGGGCGGATATTGTCATCAAACCAGCTGACAAAGGAGGGGCGATCGTTGCATGGCAGAAAGATCTGTACTTGGAGGAAGCATACAGACAGTTGCTCGACCCATGTCATTATAAGCAACTGCCTAACGACCCAACGGAGGAGTACCAGGAAATCACCTTGGCTACCTTACAACAGCTAATAAACCTGGGAGACCTTCCGGAAGAGTCAACAAGACTTTGTGTAGAGGATCCTCGATGTTCCCGTTTCTACCTGCTGCCCAAAATTCACAAAGTGAATAACCCAGGGCAGCCAATTGTCTCGGCTTGCTCGTGTCCAACGATGCATATTTCCTCATTTGTGGACCTTCACCTTTAACCGTTGGTACAAACAACGCCAGCCTTTCTGAAGGACACCACAGATTTCCTGCTTGGCATACAGGATATCACATATAATGAGGAATTTACGCTAGTCACGGGAGACGTTGCCTCGTTATACACCGTGATTCCTCATAGGGATGGTCTAGCTGCTCTTAAGCACTTTCTGGATCAACGACCCGACAAAACCCCTCCAACGTCCTGCTTGCTTCGTCTAGCAGAACTAGTTCTCACGCTTAATGCGTTTGAGTTTAACGGGGAGTTTTTCCAGCAAGTGTCAGGAGTGGCAATGGGGACGAAGATGGGACCGTCGTATGCCGATCTTTTTATGGCATACCTGGAGCACAAGTTGCTCCAGAAAGTCACACCTCCGTCTAACACCAGATATAGAAGGTTCAGAGATGATATATTTATATTTTCTCCAACCAACTCTAATACTATGGAACCATTCCTGGAATCACTAAACTCTATGCATCCTAACATCAGAATAGAGTTTCAACGAGGCAATTCACTTCCTTACTTGGACACAATAGTATCAGCGTCAAATGGACGTCTCCATACGACAATATACTATAAGCCGACAGACTCGCACTCATACCTGCCTTACACTTCCTTCCACCCTCAAACAACACGTGACGCAATTCCATATTCTCAATTTCTACGATTGAGAAGGATTTGCTCAAATGACAACGACTTTGCTAAACGTTGCCAGGAGATGGCAACATTCTTCCGGGGTAGACTTTACCCCGAACACATCATTCAGAAGGCCTTGTCAAGGGTATCAGCTGTTTCTAGAGTTGATGCCCTGACTAAATCCTCGGCCAAAAATAGCGAAGTCTTGCCATTTGTTGTCACGTTTAGTAAGGCAGGCCACCAAACAATGAGTGCTATAAAAAGCCTCTTTGGCGAAACGATCTCAAAAACACCGGAGTTGGTCAACATCTTCCCATCTCCTCCTGTTGCAGCCTTTCGCAAGCCGAAAAGCATTCGGGATATTCTAGTTCGAGCACGACTAACATCAGTGCAACCTAGAATATGTCACCCAAATCCGGGTACAATCCCATGCAACGTCGGTAAGTTTTAACATGTAAACACACCATCTTACAAAAAGAGATCGTGGGACCAAAGGGAAGGCTTAAGGTATGGGAACAATTTCACTGTAAGAGTGAATGCGTGATATATGCCATCGTATGTACGAAATGTTCAAAAATATATATTGGGGAGACGAAGCGTAAGCTTCGTGACCGCTTCAGGGAGCATCTCTATAGCCTATCACATGGAGAGCCCACTGAAGTGAGTGAACATTTCACCAAAGTACATACACGAGATGATATGCGTGTGACGGCTATCCAACTGGCTTCTTCTAACCAGATGAGTCGGCGGGAGCAAGAAGCACGCATTATTCATCGTTTAGGTACTCTGGCACCTATGGGACTTAATACAGAGTTCACTTATATATAGAATGAAAACGGGGCCATTCTATCCTCAAAAGTTCAAAAATCAGGCGTAGCTCCCACCTGAGGTGGGAATTTGGGCGAGATCTCATCACCATCGAATTCCTCGTCCAAACTTTACTACCCCCTCTGCCACCGCCACCAGAAAAAATCTCAGGCCCTGAAAACCTCAGGTTGTCGAGATATTTGGCCCTGAAGGTGGGGTGAACAAAAAAATTTTGAGGTACTTATATAAGTGAACCTTAGTATAGGCCTCATTTGCATATCTATTGGATATGCAAATTAGGCATATGCTAATTAGGCATAAGCAGGGTTCAAAAACCTATAAATACCCCTGCATCTCCAGCTTTTGCCTCAGTGCGTTTTTGGAAGTTGAACCGACAACATCTCCAGAAACGCTTATCCTGAAGAAGGTGACTTGCACCGAAACGTCGAGTTATTTTCTCACCATGCCCCCACCGAAGCCTATGGATGTAAAGCATAGGCACCAACATAAGAAGGGGAAGTCTATGGTGCAGCATAGACTTTCCTCTTCAGCTGACATTAACACCATTGTCAGCAATGTTGGAGTTGGTGTAGAGCAGGAGGTGTCCGTGTTACGGCATGGGCGTCTACCTGTAGGGTCTACCCATCAAAGCACCCTCCTTGGCGGTGCTTCCGAAGTCGGCCCAACCGGGTGCAGACTGGAAGCAAGGGAGGAGAGTGCATGTGAAGTGGCCCTACCTGATTCCGAAGCCGGCCTTTCGAGGTGCGGGTTGGAATCAGATAGGAACCATTTTACATCGATGGGAACCAACAACATGACCCCTCAAACTACACCAATTCCCCTGATGTCTCTTAAATTCCCACGTCCAACGGGAAAAAAGCCCAAAAACAATAAGAGACATAAAAGCGACATCGACCACCAAAATAACAACTGAGTTATGAAATACTCGATATTACGCGCACTTTATTGAACATTATGTCATTTACCGTTGATTAAAGAACCCTAATTGAGGATTATTGTATACTTGTAGAATTACTTCAAATGAGACTAATCTGGTTATTAGTTTAGCCAAAATTAAATGATAGTTTTGAAGAGCAACATACCTGGTTAGAAATAAATTGGTAAAATCAGACGTGTCCACATATGTTCATAAAGTAACACACGACGCATTTTTAGTCTGCTGAAGCTTAATATTTGCAATTAATTTTTTTTTCGAATAAATTGTGTTCATGCTCCCATGTCTTTTCTTTGTATAATTATACCATTGTGTTTTGTATAAGCAACGCATATTCCCAAAAGTGGTTTTATTTTTAACACAAAAATGTCAATTGATATTTTATCGAGAAAGGGCAAATACAAAATCGAATACGAAAGCACAACGAGAAGAAACGAACGAAGATAAAAACAACATTCAGACTTCTCATAATGAATAATTCAGTATTTTGTAGGTAAAACTGTTCGTAAGTATATTTCTTTTGTAAAACAGGCAGTTTAGTATAATATTCTGGTAAACTACTAATACCTGAACTTTACAAAAATTAATACCATACGAAAAATTAATAATCTATTTTAAGCATTACATAGAAAGATTATTAGGTTAATTTCCAACCGGAAGGGCATTCTTCCTTTTAACGAGTACCTAAGACACACAAGTCACCATTATTGCTACGTTTTGTTCCTTTGCTACGTCTTGCATAGGTATATTTTTTATTGCTGTTTCAAGAAATAAGTGCTTTTTTGCTGTGGAACCAACTAAAATGAATTTGGACAGCCTATTAAAGTCTTGCTTTTATTTTGCCCACAAAACCAAGTCGTCTGTTTTTAGTTACAACGCTGGAAAAATTACAATAGATTACTCAGCACTTAAGAAGGTTCATATACAATTTGGCCTAACTGTTCTGTGTGTACTGGTAGGTGTCTACTTGACAATTATAAGATACAAAGACAATTTGGTAGACAGTTTTCATCTAACCTTGTCGTGGGAATTGGGCTTTGTCTTACAGACAATTGTGCATTCGATTACAACAATATTTTATGAAGAAACCTGTGATGCCTTCAACAGTCTTTCAGTATTACTTGGACAAGTTAAAGGTAACATTTTTTAAATTTCTAGTAAAATTTGACATGATCTATTCGACGACGTGTGCCCATTCTAAATTGTGAATTCTACTTTAATCGTTTACAGAAAACTTCATGCTCGACAAAAGATCGAAAAAGAAATTTGGTGCATTGAATTTTCTTGAAAAAGTTCTGGCTGTTTTAATAGTAGCTTCGTTTGTAAACTATGCTTGTGCAGTGCTACTACTTATATCCGATCCACAAAGCTTCGTATTTCTTTGTGGCGCTGTTCCCCATCATTATAATAATCTTCTGCTAACAATTTTCCTTCAACTTTTTCAATTATATCTTTATCCCGCAGGTTATTTTAGCCTTCTTTTGGTTGGAATGTTGTGGCTTTGTTACAACTTTTGCGTTTACTATTTAGTGAATTGTGAGCTGATTATTGGAAGAAATAGTTATTCATGTGATTCCAGCCTTAGGAAATCGGAAAATTTGATAAAATTTTATAGATCAATAACCATTTTACATCAACACATCATGCTTCAAATGCAAATAGGATTGTACCTTGTACTTGTTAATGCCCTTTTTATGATATCAGCTATCTATCAAAATTTTGCTCTGATTAGATACTGGAGTACACTTTCAGGTTTAAGTAAAGGGTCACTAATTGTTTCTGTGGTAATGACCGTTGTATTTTGGATGCTTGCTTTACAGCTTGGCAGCATGTTTTATACTGGTGGATATAAAACCATAAATTCCTGGAAGAGAAACGACTGGGGTTCAACACAACAAAACAAAATTATGAAAAGATTTTGCAAAAGTTGTAAGCCAATTTTACTTTGTTATGGCAACCAATTTGTTATTGGTAAAGTAAGTGTGCTAGTGTATTTACGTGGAGTGATTAGAGGTACTACTCGCGCATTGCTGATGCTTAGAAGATAATGATTAAGAGCAATTACATATTTTCAGCAAAAAGTGCATTTTATTTATAATCGTATTGTAAATTCTTTTAATATAATACACAGTTCGCAATCTTTTAATTACGTTCTAAGCTTTGGAAATAGTAGAATGAAATTGGATATTTTGTCATTACAAAAGCCAAGCTGGTAACCTTCTATACATACATCATATATTAAATAAATTGTACGTCATTCCTTGACGAATTTAAAACCTTGCTTGTTTTCTAACAAGCTGCATGTTGAGCTTGCTTCAGCGGTATCTTTGGAATAGTTTTGTAAAACTGGTATAGCTTGCAAATATCCGTCCGAGTCTTCCGCGTCGGCAGTTACTCTTTCCTGTCGATCTCGTATAGTAGTTTCCTTTTGAATTTGTGTATCAAGCTGCATGTAGTAGTCACGAAGCTCAGCCGCAAGCATTTTTCCATGCAATTCAGCAAGCGTAGAAAAACTGGGTCGCATTTCGGGATCATTTTGCCAACATTGTAACATGATATCATACACTTCAGAGGGAGCATGAATAGGTTTGTCCATGCGGTATCCGTTAGATATCCGATCAACAAATGCTTCATTCATTTCCATACCTTTGCAAAAAGCGGAGCTAAGTCTTTTTTTGCGTTTTTCATTTTGTTTTAAATCGTTTAATAAATTTACTTGGATAGGGCGAGTCTCCAAGACTGAACATTTCCCATAAAACAATTCCAAAAGACCAACAGTCAGACTGGACGGAGAACAGACCACATTTTATGGACTCTATTGCCATCCATTTATATGGCAGTTTTGCGTTCTGCATTAGCAGAAGTTACAACAAAACAATTTAAACTGTTTTGACAATATATAGTGAAGAAACAACATATTTTGTTTGAATAGCGAATTTACCTCCAAACACTTTTTATAGTTGTAATTGTAACTTCTTGCCAACTGTTTTGAACCCCCAAAATCGCAAATTTTGACGACATTGTTTTCAGCAAGTAAAACATTTCTTGCGGCTAGATCACCATGCAAAACCTGAAGATGGATCAGAAGAGTCACCAGATACAGCATTATGTAAAGCTAATGCAATTTGTTGTATTCAAAAATTTAAGCGTATATATCTCACTACAAAGATTTTAAAAACTTGTTCATATGTACCTTTTGAGAGGATAAATACTCCATTCCACGAGCTAGTTGAAATGCCCATGCAATCAGGTCACACGTTCCAAAGGACTTATTCCCTCCCTCTGTTATAAAATTACTTGCCATAATGTTTTTATGTATTTCACCAACACTGCTAAATAAAAAAGTTGTTTTAGAATACTGACTTGTGCTAAAGGTTTGCTATTTTAACATAACAAGTCAAAACAATAAAATCTTTAGTAAAATTTACCAAGCATTTTTGTCACTGCTGTCAGGACTGTGCAGTTTTACATTAGGTACAAAACAAATATCAGCTGTGCCCTGTAGAAAATTATAGTTCCCTCGTTAACTTGGCACACCCGCTTTGCCGGGCCGACTTCCCCCCGGCATAGCAAGATTCTCCCTCCCGCATCACTTTTCACCTTTCAGCACTCCAGCAGCACCCTTCAGCGACAAAAGCACTCAACTGCTATTAGCAGCAACCTTATGCTTAATTTAAAATTGCACAAAAATACTAAAAATTATGCAGATTAATCAGAAATTGCACAATTCATTAAAAGTCTAGGAGACTAATATAAAGTTGTACAAATTTACTGGAAAAGGTCAAATTGAATTAAAATGGTACAAATTCACTAAAAATGGTACAAATTCACTAAAAGTGGTACAAATTCACTAAAAGTGGTAGAAATTCACTAAATATGATACAAATTCACTAAAAATGATACAAATTAACTAAAAATGATACAAATTCACTAAAAATGATACAAATTCATTAAAAATGATACAAATTCACTAAAAATGATACAAATTAACTAAAAATGATACAAATTCATTAAAAATGATACAAATTCACTAAAAATGATACAAATTAACTAAAAATGATACAAATTAACTATGATACTAACTAACTTTGCAATATTGTTTTATGTTTGTACTGTATTTTTAATGAAAATTTAGTAAAAGTTACTTGAGCAGAGAGTAAAATAAATTAAGCCCATTTTAAAATTGTGCCCAGCATAAGCGTACTACACCAAATGGTCCTTTAAAAGCTTAAAAGCATTTGTTGCACAAACATTGAAAAAAACACAGGACATGAAATTTTTATTTTTATACAAAAGAACACATTAGAAAGCAGATTATCAACAGTCACAGGAATGGTTGCGTACGAAAATACAATTAAAACAATACAAAAAATGCTATACAAAATTTTTATATAATTGTAACCCGCTCATTTCAACATACAAAGACATTCATTTTTTATCTGATTAACATATTTGAAATAACTTATTCATTATTAAGTCGTCGGTAATGCACATTTAGGCCATAATCTGCTTCCTCGTCGGATTTTTTAATAGCATACCGCCATCTCCGCACACCTCTTGAAAGCTTTTTAGAATTTTTGTACAACATAAAGAAAGCAAAAGCAACAATGGCAAGCGCTACTCCACCTAAAAAGCAAATAAATTTAATTTAATTATGTTTAAAAACTGCCAGGTTTCGTGAAAAAGTGTTGCCAATAGGATTCATGTTGTGTCCGATGCTTTAATTTGGTAGAGCCTTCCACTCTTTAGAAACCAGTTGTACTTCTATTTATTTATTTCCGGTATCCCGATGATTACCAACTTACCAAAAATTAATCCAAACATCATATCATGGCTTGATGGAGTGAGATTCCCACACTCATTAACTTCCCCAGGACCAATTATTTTGCTCCACTCGTACAAAAAAAAGTCCCGATTTGGACCACAAGCATCCTCTCCGCCACCAAAGGACAAACCAAAAAAGCACCCTTTTGACACACATTTTTGGCAATTATTTTGCAAATCCTCGTCAAAGCAGTTAAACGGGTTCATTTTCTACTATCTGTGAAGATATTTCAGAATGCAATTAAAAGAAAATATTTATGTATTCCGTCTGAGTCAACCGCAGAACCAGATGACCAGCACCAAAGCAAACAGAAGGGCGCTGCGGTATTTTTTGAACAACCGCCCTGTAGCATATTGCCCCGAGTGCTGGGGGCAATCCGCCACCTGAGCGGGTGTGCCAAGTTAACGAGGGAACTAGAATTTTCTACAGGGCACAGCTGATATTTGGTACAAAATATTGACGGTTATTGATAAGAAGGTCGCGTAAATTGCCATATTTACAATACTCTGTTATCATGTAAAGCTTTCCTGAAAAATATTAAAATGCATGTTCCCAATACATACAGCATACACTTTATCAGTAAATACTAAATTAAAAAGGAGATAGAAGTTACCGGTGAACCCAAAATTAATTGTGCAAGCTCCTAACAAACTGACAACGTTAAGATGCCGTCGTAAATGACACAAAATTTTGAGTTCTGATTTTAAGGCTTCCAAATCCTTGGCGTCTGCCGTGGCCCTAGCCATTTTTACAGCCACTTCTGTTGTAACCTGGTTTTCCAAAATGCCAAGTGCTTTGGCTTTAAAAACACTTCCAAATGCTCCATTGCCTATTAGTTTGCCTATAAGTAAAATAGTTATTAAAAAGGAATCAGCATTAAAGCCGTTAGTTATCACAACTTTACCTATAATAAGTCTATCAACTGGAAATTCCCAACGTTTGTCAAATGGAAGACAGTCAACCTGATCATTAATGCTGATGTCAGGATTGATTCCATTCATTCTGCCCCTGTAAAAGTCTTCCCCAAGGAGCCAGTCAATATTTCTTGTGTTCTTCAATATAAACACAGTAATTGAGTTTGGTTTATATTATTGACAATATTATACTTTGTATTACCTCGCGGCTTGAGTTCCAACCGACGTATCGACCAAGGAAAAAGCCAATAACAATTATAAACAGTACGACAGCTATTGCAACTACAACTAATAAGTATTGCTCTGCCACTGAAAAAAATGTTTACAATGCCAGTGGAATATTGACATAAATGCTTATTATATTAAGACATTGATATATGTATATGTTTTACTAGAATAGGATTTCACTACAAAGTCTTCATCATCCACTAACTCCACATTAGTGTCAACGGTTTTGATGTCTACTGTATGCGTTTGAAATGACTGGTCTCTCTGATATGCGTACTTTCGCCAACGCAAACGTGCATTGTTAACTGAACACGTTGAAAAGGAACTTAGGACGGTGATATTGTATGGATGTTTTATTGTATTTCCAAGGCATTCAGAACGATTGGTTGGCAGATGTTCAGCCGTGCAGTTCCTTAATAAGTACTCTTCTTTTTGTTCAACTCCAATGCATTTATTGGAAAGTTTGTGATGAAGTAAAAACTCATTAGAATCTCCTACTTCGGTGACATACCAAACAAGCTTTTCAAAATCAGAAGTTTGACAAGGACTGTAATAAATATAATCTCTTTCTGTGTCCAAGGATAAGCATTTGTCATTGGTGCCAGTTTCATGTCGTGGAGGTATTGGAGAAACCATAATATATCCTGATTGATTAGCTAATCTTTTTATCGTTATAAGATTTCGATAACTGGAAGATATAGAACAGTCCTGTATGGTAGCTAGATCGTTTGGAGAAAACAATCGAGTTTCTGACAGGCATTTTCCAGTTTCAACATGTTCCAAATGATAACCTTTTGAAACACAGCGCCCCCAAAGGCAGTGCTAAATACCAAAATCATATAAGTTGCATACAGCGTAACAGCAGTTATCTATTTGTGTATTTAAAAAATAACCTTGTCATTTCCACAAGGCGTTCTTTGTAACGGATAAACATTTCGTGTAAAATTGTTGTGCTCCCCATTTGTGCACCGTGTAACTAAACAATTTTTGTCGTTCTGTTTGTAAAGAATTAAACAATAAAATCTATTACATTTCACAAACCAATTACTGTTTTTATAAATCCAACACTTACCACTTCAGCAATCAACTCAGACGTGTTCCTCAAAAAGTTACATTGTTCTTGAAGTGTAGGTATTTGCTCTGTATATTCAATCAAGGATTTTGTATTAAGAGCATCGTTTGTAAGACTCAGACAGTCTGTTGAATCTGACGTTAAGAATTCTCGCATTAGTTGTTCTTTGCAATTTGAAAAGAACAGAGTATTATTTTTGCAGTTATTTTCCTGTTCCCAACAGTCAAAGTTGTCAGTTGTCCTTGGGGCTGTCAAACTGGAAATTAAAAATATTTCTCCATCTACAACTTGTTGCTATATCACTATAGTTCAATGTTAAATATCTACTGGGGTCTTTATACATTGGTATAAATAAATTTTAGCAGATACTGAATATTAAAGCAAAAACTTGTAATATGCCATTTTGTGAATTTTAAGTCGGTCCTAAAATTTGTATACTTTTAGCAAACCTTTATAAAGTTTACTTGCAAAACTATGTAGCAATGTTATGTTGCAAATAAAATATTGACTGCATGGTGGTAGTATGGTAAACACTCAATGTAATAAATTTTGAAACTTGTCATTGATACAAACCAGAAATTTGTAACTCATACATTTTCCCCAACCCATCAGCTAGTTCTTCACACTTTTCATCTTTGTGCATATCCACTCTAAGTACCATCGTTCCTAACATTACTTTAGATTGTTTCTTTGTTTTACATGCAGACGCTTGTGTCACAAATATTTTTGATTTTGTTTCTAAGAATGCCGTTCCCAGAATGGCAATCTCAAACATTGGTAAACTTTCAATCTGCTGATACATCCACTCTTTAAAAGATTGGTTGATAGATTTCATTACTTCAGGACTTTTGCTATTTGTAAATTGGGGATTTGCTGGTTCCTAAACGAACAAAAATTTTATATCAAACATTATGCAATAAAACAAAAATTAGAGGAACAATTGTAATAAACCCAATTTTTGTGAACATACCCATAAATTAATTAGAGACGTAACTGCAAAAGAAATGTCCAGTGTGGTCATGGTTTCAAACTTCGACTTTGCGTCCGACAACAAAACTGACCAATACATTTTTAAAGCAGTTTTATTAAACAAAAAAGCTTTCCCACAATTAAAATCACATACGATTGCCAGCTTCACTTGTTTTCGCATGATGTATTCAGTTTCCGCAGGAGGATGCTAAACTTGTGAAACAGATTGCAAGTTAAGTCAACTTATACCATTAAAAAATCTAAGTAAAATAAGAAGTAAATTGTGTGTACTTTATTAGAGGAATTCACTGTTAAGGAGTAGTTTGGCGAAAGCTTCCAACGTTGTGAAAGATCTGTGATGTTGACACCATCTTTTAAAACTAGCTCATCCTTTGCATTGGCAGAAATGCATTTCTTAATTTGTCTTTGACATATATAAACATCAAACGTTCCATCACGAGCTTCCAAAATGTCCCAAAGAGAATTTTGCAGTAAGCTTGTAGGAAGAGTATCTTCATCACGAAATTCGAGGGTTTGACCATGAAAACTTAATCTCGCTTGATTGTTATTCATACTGCTGTTAACTGCTCTAAGAATTGTCCCGAATACATCTTCGTACATTCCAATTTTATGGAAACGTAAAGTGTATGTGGGACACACTGATAGATTTATATCTATACCGATCTCTGCATTAATGGCTGGAACGAGACATTTCCGGGTTTTTGCATTCATTATTAAATGTCCAGTATATACGCATTTTCCCCTGAAACAAACCTGTTTGCCATTTCAAAGTAATTAATATATTATAGTTTTTAGATTTGCCAAATCTATTATTTGGCTTCTGATATTTTGCTTTAACATATGTTAGGTGACAGTTTGCATCCATCATAAAATGCATTTTAAGATAGAATTTCTAACTACCTGGTTTGTCCCACATGGTGTACCAGGTAATGGATACGTTTTTCCCGCATACTCTAAATTGTTAGACAACTTCAATTTCCTGTAGCAAGACATCCGAAAGCAGCTTCTTGATATCTGTCAAGAAATTGCTAATATTAGTCAGTTTTTTTCCTATTACAGTGCGACTATAAACAGTAAACTTACCGGATCTAAGGTAACAATGTCGTATTTAGAATATTGTAGCTGGCACTGCTCAGAAAACGAAAGCGGATTTCGGGTAGTAGTTAACCTAATATCTTTGGCAGGTGTATTTGCACGCAGACATGCTGCCTGAATTGATTGTAATTTCTTATATATGGCAACATCGGAGCAATTCGAAAAGAAGTATTGAGTTTTTGGATCGAAAGTGTTTTTCATGAGCCAATTAGTATCATTACAAAATCTGTAGTAGATTTCGTTTTTGGCACCCAATCTGAAAGGCAAATATTTCTGTAGAGCATATTAATATATACTATCGCCAATAGTTTTTGAACTTACAATTTCCCAACAACATAGCTAAAACTAAGCTGTGAAAGCCATCTTGACTTGGAAGAACGAACGGTTATAACACTGTGATATAAGTGATTTATTTCATCAATTTTGCATAAGTTACTTAGGGCTGTATTAGATTGGTGTTTTGAATCCGATCCCAATACAAGAACTACAATGTCTGATTTGTTTGCGATATCAGTCTGGTACACCCAACTTTTAAAATTTTCGTTGGCTGAGGTTATGTCGACTATTCCGTTTTTGTCTCGTGTTGCTTCAATAAAACTTTGCAAGGTGGCATTCTGGATTCAGCATAACACAAATTGTTACTGTTGTAAATTTATAACATTCTGAGGTATTCTGAGTGCTGGTGTTACCTGTATAACTTGGACTGCTGTTAAAACAAATGAGACTTTTACGGTTTTTAGGGTTTGAAAGTCTATATCCAAACCATCAACCATGCTCATCCAGTATTGAATAATCCGCGTCTTATTGTATTCAAATATTTCACTGAACTCATTGTCACAAACTATCCCGATTTCAACCAAGGCAGATGGAACCTCTAGAAGTTGCATAAAACAAACTGTGAAATCAATATTTTTTATAAAGAAGTTTGAAATTTGTGTAAGGGCATACCCTGCAAAACAAAGGAAAGGAGTGTTACTTTATTATTGATAAATTTTTCTTCAAAAATGTTAATAGTAAGCTATTAATTTACCGGGGAGTCCAACAAAGAGTAGCCATCTTGGGTTTCGCTGGCAAATTGAGTGACGTTAGATGCCAACCCACGGTTATAGTAGGCTGTTATCAGAAAAATTAAGACCGTTGAAATATATGCTTTAAGTTTCATTACAAATCTTTTAGATTGCCCAACTGCTTAAACGTTTTGTCCAAGGATAGATATTTTGGTTTAGTGCAGCTAATTTACGAACGTCTGTCGTTTGAACGACAGTCGTTATCCTTATTAAAATATTCCTTAGTTTTAAAAGGGACAAACAAGGATTTACTTATGGCTTAGGACCGATATATAAGAAATTTAACTGTAGTTCAAAAACAGCAATCCAGGAAACTTAGAACTACCACTATGATTCAACTTCATTAAAGCTAACTGAGTTTCTAAAGAACCAGATCTGTAGGTATTGCCTACTAAAATGTCTTTCTTTAAATGTATTAAAATGAATTTTTTGACAAACAATTTTATGCCTTGTAGTTCTTGTGATATAATATATTGTGCATACCAACGGAGATACCAGTTTTAAACAGAATGTATCTTATCAGTTTATTTACAGATTGAGTTGAAAACTGGAATAACGTAAACTTTAGGTGTTTATACGGCGATGATAAGATGATATCATTTGTTTTGAATCTTGGACAAATAGTAAAGCAAGGACCATTGCATTGCCTGTTCCACGGAAATACACGGTGTTGTAAATGATAAGATATCAGCTATTCTTTGCTACATGCATAAATGTATTGTTGTTGTGAGTCACCGTTATTCAGTTAAGCCATTTGCGTAGGCATTCATAGTGCATCCGGGTAGTAAGTTTATCAAACTGATAATCATAATTTTCAATATTTAAAAAAGCAAACAACTATTACGTGGGTCTGGTTTAGTGTATAGGTAGATACTTTGGGCGCTTACGTCAACGATCAAGTTAACTTGTGAGGTAAGTACAATTCTAATAAGTATTATTTTATACTGGGTAAAGATTGTACAAAAAGGATTTGTTTATAAAACACTTTTTGAATTTGTATTTTGCGATATTCAAACCTTTAGAGGCTTTACAGGCTTACATGTATAAAGCCAATTTCGTTACTATCGTTACAATGGTAATGTAGCAACAATTTATTATGGATGCTAGAATTATAAGAAATACGATACGAAAAGATTTTGAAACGCACACAAATCCGTGTGCGTCATACACATGCAGCACTCATTTGATATGCTCATACGTTTGTCCATGTTATCAAATGTACATATATGGCTACAAAAAACTGGAAATAATAATACATTACACACATAGTACCTATATACTTTCTGTTGCAGGAAATTGAATAAACTGTCAATGACTACTTTTTACAGCATCATGCATACATTCTTTACGAAAACACGTTCCTCGTATCTTCTATCAGTTGTAGGGCTAAATTTCAAACGCACAGGAGTAAACACCGTGTGTGATTACCGTATGGTTAAGAATAATTTTCGGATTATTTTTAACTGCTATTTTGTTTTTTTATATCCCTGTTTCAATATCGATTGCTTCAGTTCAAAATCGTGGATTTTGTCGTTCATGAAACAAGGAATTTAAATAATTTGCTGCAAAATGCTTCGGAACTTACGAATTGTTCAGAACTGCTGAAATATTCCAGCATCAAAAATATTTCTTAACCAGGGTAAAACAAAATGAGGCGGATTTTTATTTAAAATCATTATTATGTTTGGAAATTATATCATTAGGTATTTTACTTATAATAAAATTTGTAATGAAACAATGGCGAAAGAAAAGGGTACGACTATTCTTTGCTATTACAACAGTCGTAAATCTGGATTCCTGTCGAGCTTAGGATTTTTGTCTATTAACGTGTACCTTTCTAGAGTCCCTTCAATTTTAAGGTCATTCATGTTCTCGGAGATGCATACCAAACAAAGTTTGCTGTGAGTCACGCGTAGTTGGGACGACAGGTTTTAAAAGGTGAGCTCAGCGTTGGATTCTTCGATTGTTCAGATAGGTCCTATTGTGTATACAGCATACACATTGTATCATAACAAAAAGGATGAGATGCAATTTAGTAATAACTTTAGTACGTTAATAAAAAGATAAAAACTGAAGCAAATAAATGGGAAATTACGTACATCTTGAACTCTGTTAAGTATGTCAATATTGTATGATGCCAACACAACTAAAAGATGCCAATTTTAAATTATTTTATTTCACGAGAAGGAATAATTGCACGTGTAAAAATTATTATGCTTTTTGTGTCTTAAGAAGTATTAAAGTTTGATGAACATATGCTAAATAAAATTATCTTTGAACTCAACTCAAAATAGTAGCTCTAAAACGTGTTTTATTAGAAAAATATTTAAACTCTGGTAATACTACAAAATGCGAAACATAATGCGATTTACGATAGGAAACATTACAAAAATAGAAAAATATATTCACAACACTTTACAATCTAATCAAAAGACTAAATATTATGTTTTCTTAGTAGTTGGCTGTATCCCATGAGTACAAAATTCTAGCCTTCTTTTTATAAACCTGCATTTTTAAAATTCAGCTATTGAATTAAATCTTTATAATACTTATCCTTTTCTAAGATCCCATCCTCAAGCGCAATATCACAAGCATCTTCATCCGACAAAGTTCCTCCGATCCATTCAGGGAGGATGTTTTTGGGAAAGAATTTGTGAAACACGTGTAGGTTATTGCCATGGAAAAAAAGCTAAAGCACAAACAAAATATAAAACAAAAACAAGTTTGTTGTGAAAGTTGAGCAATACTTTATATCAGATGTGCTAAATATTTTTTTTTAAACTTACTCTGCTATGCACTTTACTAGGTAACAACGGCTTGATCATTTGCATGGAGTAGTGCATGATGTAAGGCATTCTCAAAATGTGACATCCTTTTATACGAGCCGGACTACATTTCTAAAAATTAAAAAAATACACTATAAAACATGTTGTTTGAAAACATATAAAAAATAGAGAATAAATTAGGATTACGTACCAAAATGAGAGTAAGGCACTTTTGAACCATATATGGGGTTAACACTCTAACTTGCTTAGCGGAGAATCCAGAACCGTCGACGATTAAAACCAGGCCGTTAAGTTGAGTCTCTTTGAAACTTAACATTTCCCAAACCATGATAATTTGTACGCGAAGAAAGTCATCAAGACTGTCTAGGCCGGGATGGAAGCGCTCTAAAATTGGTAAATAAAATTATGTATAAATTTCCAATAAACACTAACTTTGCTAGAACCCCGTATAAAGACCGATATATTTTTAACCCGTCAAAATGTTTTCCGAATTTTAAAAACTTCACTTTAAACGGTATAAATAAATAGGATAAAGCACAGAACACACTCGGATTCCCAATTTTAAATATTTTTGCAATAAATATTAAATACATAAATATTTGCCAAAGCAAAATCATTTAGTATAATATAACCTGGTCTCAAGACGCAAATGTGTCGTCCCAGTGGATCCCTGTGTTTCAAAATCCGCATTGATTTCTTATCCAGCACATGTTTCAAAGCACTTGGATATAAGGTTGAAAAGAACTCGGGGTAGAACACGCGTTTGGAATGAACATTATTTCGCACCTAAACATTCAATTTCACAAACACACAAACACTTTCGCAGTAAAATGTACATTCATTTTAAAACAATGGAATTTAAATGAAAGTAGAAATATTTTGTTAAGAAGCTTACTTTTTCAAAAGCAGAGTCCAAGTTGTATTTTCGGCCGCGGATGAAACGGAGTAGGAACTCATCCTCAAAGCGCCAGTTGATTAGAATGTTATCGTTGCTTTCTGTAAAAATTTAGGTAACAAATATTTACCAGCAAAATAAAACACACTTAATTACAAAACCAACACTAACCATTTTTTATTTAAAATATTTGAACATTGTATGTTTTTAATTACCTGCAATCATTTCCCGCAACTTCTTAAGTTGCTCGTCAATATTGGCATCCTTATCTCTTAATTCCTTTTCAACTGGAGCAACATTCTTATCCGTGGCTTGGATAAGGTAGTTGTGAAGCTTACTCATGTTGGATAAATTTCAAGCTTACAAAGCTTAGATTGAATTTGATATTTTTAACTTGGCCCTTTCTAAATAGAAACTTTTATTAAAATTGTTTTAAAAATTTGAATGTTTAAAAACTTTTGACAGAATTTATTTTCGTGAACTTCATGAAATTAAAAATGAGCAAATTTTTGCATGGAACACTGTCACTTATTCACCTCAACAACCAATTTGTTATCCAGGTAATGACTGCCATACAGCTGCAAGGTAACTGGAGGTTTTATAGAGAAAGTGTTGGGCTATCCCGCATGCAATATGTTTCAGCAAGATGCATTGTAGACTCAGCATCAAAATTTCTGGAATGAATCATCTGGTAAACCCAACAACAACAGAATCAAACTTCAAGGTTTTTAGGGTTTTGAACTGGACAAGTAAAAAATATTACTTCCTATAAGTGCATCTCAGCATTTTCGCTGTGAACTTTAGAAACCATTCATTTCTATGATGCACCTACCTCATCCATAATAATAAAGATGCACAAAAGAGGAAAAAGGGTCTTTCACCTTTTCTCAACAAAAATCCAAAACACCCCTTGTTTGGGTTTCGAGTGGTGTACTGGATGCGATTCTTTCATATGCTGCTGATGAGCTGATAAACATATTCATCTCTGAAAGCGAAAATACCTAATATCTACCTGAAAGGTGCGTGGGACATGTGTGGGTATTTTTTCTACGTACGGTATCATGCGTACTGACTATGAGTAAGAGTTATTGCTATGCATTCAGTATGAGTACGTTCATTGTAAAACCTACGTATTTTACGTCACAAAGCTCATTGAACCCTGAATTGATGTTGTGCTTACAATAATGCAGTTTTTGGTTTCCGCAGTTGCTGCAGTTCGGTTTGAAATTAGGGTTGAAGGTCGACTCTTTGTTAAAAACGAGTATTTTGCTCGTTTTGTTTTGTTTACAAACATGTGAAAAACTGCATACATGGTATTATCTCCAAGATATTTGAAAGATGTGACGTAAACGTTTTAAACATTTTTATTTGAGGAGCATGCTGTGACTGTGGGGTTATCTAAAGTACGCACAACAACACTTATTATTAACCGGTTTAAAAAATGAGACAGGGTTTGTTTTAAAATCAGTAATCTGCTTGAAATTCTTTTGTTTTTATTTTATTGAATATTAGGTATTTTAATGAA